>VTPC01001393.1:110524-172196 GCA_011009095.1 Ignelater luminosus | reverse complement strand
TTTTTTGTGTAGATTTAGCTCATGAACAAATTTTATAATGACCAAAATTAACATAAAACCAATAGTTTACAAGATATTTGAGAAAAACTAACTTTCGTGACCTTTGACCTTTTGTAACTTCTGTAGCCGTCCAGTTGGCTTTATGGACTTTTGAGGGACTGTTTTCGACGCCGAAATAAAGAGAATCCCGAAGTTAAATCTTCAGTCGGATTTTTTTAGAGGTGAATGTATAAAGTGACTGGGCTATAGGTTCGCTAGATTAGAATGTTTAAAACTGTGGTTTAAAGTCTTTTCATTTTCACTTTAACGTTTGCAGTAGCATTTAACATGTGGTGTTCTTGAATTGTGTAGGGTTTCTTTTGTATAGTGTAATTAATTATAAACTCGTATCGAGTGATATTAATATATTATTTAAAAAATAATTCACAAGATCGCGCCTTTTTCAAAATAAAAAAACGCATGTGACGTTTTTATTTTTATTCTGCTAAATATTGCCAACATATTAAAAACCTTATTAAACCATAAAATCCTAAAAAAGCTAGCAGCACGCGCAGTGTGAATAGGTCCATGTTTCTTCACGCAGCTTCAACGAAATGCAGAAGAAACGCACGCAATAGTTGCATGCGTAGTGTGAATTGGGTTTTAGGGTGAAATTTTGTGAATCACTCGTTATTATTATTGGGAGAGTGTAAACATCCTTCTCAAATAACTTGTGAATATCATCTTTTAAGGATATAATCTGTGTTTGTCAAACTAACCGTAAATTCTTAAATTTCAAATTGATATCACGGTACTCTAGCAGTGACGAAATCACCGCAGATTCTTCAGGGCTTGCTCGCAACATGCACGGAGCACTAGCACCTGTCCCAAATACTTGCAGCATGGTACGTATTGCAAGTACTTGTGCGTTTTGCAACTACTTCGGGCGTGTTGCTAGTGCATAGGACAGGTGCTACTGCCTGGTGCATGTTGCAAGTTTGTGCGTGTTGATTCATACGTGTTGTTAGTGCTTGGAAGAGATTCTGGTATCGTGTGCATGCTGCATGTGCTTGGTGCGTGTTGCTAGTGCTTGGAAGAGGTTCTAGTATCATGTGCATGTTGTAAGTGCTTTAAACAGGTGTTAGTACCGGGTGCATGTTGCAAATGGTTGGGGCAGGTTCTTGTGCCTGGCGGCGTTGCAAATGCTTGGTAGAAGCGCTTGTTGCGCGTTACAAACTCTTAGAACAGGTTCTAGAGCCTAGTGCGTTCTGCAAGTAGTTGGAACAGGTGCTACTGCTTGGCGCATGTTGCAAGTCCTATAAACCTGAAATGGTACTAATCAAATTAATGAAACGTTTATTTCTTTTGTTTTCAAACTCTCCAAATCAAACAAGTTTCAATCTTTAGTTCCAACTTACCTCAGCTGTGCACAATGGGTCCAAGTCGAGTAATCTGGATATACAGGGTCGCCAGAAAGTAAGGATGCACGACTATATCCGAAAATGATATTATGGCATATTATTACAAATTGAATTTCTATTACTTCTTTTGATTTTAAGCGCCGACTATTGGGTAACAATATAAAATTTCTTCCCGGTTCCAGGTTCTAACCCATGTGCGTGCCATTTACACTACTATGCGCCAGTGGCGGCCCGTTATAAGGAGCCAAGGAGCCATGGCACCACCACAGAGACATTTCATTTTCCAATTTGAAAAAAATAATTTATACTCTTAAAATTTTCTCCTTTAAAGTCTGACCTTTACCAGAGATTAACAAATTAAAAATTGCTATTTTATAAATATAAATATTGTGAACAAGTGAACACCGCGCGTACAAAATGATAAAAATAAAAGCTTGGAGCCAGTCAAAGCGCGGCTCCAACGCTTTTAAGCGGTTATAGACTTTAGCAGGAGGCTGGCGGGTGAGGGAAGGTGTTCGGAGTTAGCGAACTAAAGGGTTTTCCAATAAGAGGTGTTATTTTGATATTCAAAGAAAAGTGCCATTTTTTAATATAAATGATCGGATGTTTATTTCATTATAAAGAGGAAGGTATGCCGTTAATAGTGGAAAATAACATCAGGCAAATGACCACCACGACCACGCTTACAGGACAATATCCTTTTCATGAAATTTTCCATAACCAAATCGCAAAGTGGCTGCCCTATGTCCTCGATAGCCTCACGAATTCCATCTTTGAGGTCTTGAATCGACGCTGGTCTGTTGGCGTAGACCTTCTCTTTCACGTGGCCCCAAAGAAAGAAGTCGCAAGGTGTTAAATCACAAGATCTCGGTGGCCAATTGTGATCACCTCTTCGAGAGATAACACGGTCCGGAAACTTTTTCCGTAAAAGATCAATGGTTTCGTTGCTTGTGTGGCACGTAGCGCCGTCTTGTTGAAAGTAAACGTTGTCCAGATCAATACCATCCAATTCCGGCCATAAAAAATCGTTAATCATCTCTCGATAGCGCAATCCAGTCACCGTAACTGTTGCTCCAGCCTCATTTTCGAAAAAGTAAGGTCCAATGACTCCGCCGGACCATAAACCGCACCAAACAGTCACACGTTGAGGATAGAGAGACTTTTCAACAATAACTCTTGGATTTTCTGAGCCCCAGATCCGACAATTTTGCTTGTTGACGAAGCCACCGAGGTGGAAATGGGCCTCATCACTCAAGATGATTTTTCGATGGAATTCTGGATCATTTTCATGCATTTCAACGACCCAATCAGCAAAGACACGACGTTGTTGATGATCGGCCGGCTTGAGTTCTTGTGTTAACTGGACTTTATAAGCCTTAAGACCCAAATCTTTATGCAAAATACGGTGTAATGACGTTTGTGGAATGGCTAATTCCAAAGAACGACGAGGAATGGACAAACCTGGGTTTTCTTTAACACTTTCGGCTACAACAGCAATATTCTCGGCTGTTCTTGAGCGACGTGCACGGGTTTTATTCTTCACATCACTAACTTGTCCCAAGAGCTCGAATTTTTTCACCAATTTCTGTATTGCGGTCCGACAAGGTGCTTCACGGTGACCCAAAAATGTTCGAGTTTTACGAACCGTCTCTGCCAAATTTTCACTATTTTTATAGTGAATTTTAATAATTTCAATGCGTTGTTGAAGCGTGTATCGTTCCATATTTATTAATGGCGTAGTTTCTACTTGTCAAATGTCAAAAAATGATAGCTTCAAAAGTGACATCTACCGAAATAGCGGGCTATTCAAAATAACACCTCTTATTGGAAAACCCTTTACTTCAGCCAAGCTAGAAGTGGCTCCCACTCCTGCAGTCCAGTCTCGATACGTGGTGTGGGTGCGTCGTGTTACGCTACGCCCGATTTGAAACTTGACGTGAAGTGTGAAAGTGAAATTGTTCAAAAGAGATTATCACGTTCGTCGCAAACTAGATGGAATTTTCATTCACGGGGCGTTAACACTGTTTATGAATACAGAAAAGAACTGATATGCGTCACGGAAACATTGGATTGGAAACAAGGATTTTATATTTTGGTTGCTAAATTTTTCATAAAATAATACCTCATGTTGAAATAATTTTTAAACAATTACAAAAAAAAAAATACCGACCCAGTCAAGATTAGACAGGATTTACAGAATTTTGAAAATAAAATACAAAATATACGCAATCGAATGGATTACATTATGGCAAATATTGCCAGTGATATGCAACTTTTAGAAGATGACGCACCTCCCCAAAAAAGGCCACGCATGCAGCATCTAAATAAGAAAACAGAAGAACGTTTGTGACTATTATTTTATTCAGCAAATAAGAACAAGATTTAGTTTCACTGGACATCTAGTAGATACAAATTTATTTGAGGTGGAAGAATTTCCCGAATATCGCTAGAAATTTCCAGAAAAGTATCTTTCTGCAGTGGTTAGTGTTTGTCCTTTTTTAGAAAAACGTAGATTGAAGACTGAACTGCAGGTACTTTATGAACGAGAAGAGTTGAGAAATGTTTCTGGGGCTGTCAATCTTTTATCGTTAATTTCACAAGAAAGAATGCGTGGTACTTTTCAAGAAACCTTAAATCTTTTGGAAGTATTAGTGACAACGCCCATGTCTACATCCGAAGCGGAGCGTTGTTTCTCCATGCTGAAAAGGATCAAGACTTTTCTAAGAAACTTCATGAAGGAAGAAAGGCTTAGTGCAATGAGAATGCTATCGGCTGAAATAGCTTTTCTTAATAACATGGAAAATTTTAATAAGAGAGTGATTGACGTATTAGCTAATGAAAAAGAACGGAGAATGGATTTCACATACAATTTAAACATTTGTGTTGTTAACATTGACTGATTTAAATGTAACTTTAATAGTTAATACAATAGGATACTTTGGTAAGTTGGTAAATATTCATTGTTTTTAGTGAATTGGGAAGGTAACATACAAAATTACAACCCTTTCTTTTTCTTAAGTTCGTACTTCTGAAAATTTAAATTTTCATAATTTCTAAAGT
Source organism: Ignelater luminosus (assembly GCA_011009095.1). Lineage (NCBI taxonomy): Eukaryota > Metazoa > Arthropoda > Insecta > Coleoptera > Elateridae > Ignelater > Ignelater luminosus. The sequence goes on along the minus strand of VTPC01001393.1, from coordinate 167,736 downwards.
GAGAAAGATTTGCTATATTGTACTTTAAAATTTTTATACCCTCCCCCCTCCCATATTGAACCGCAAAGCCGTGGCTCTACCACCGCACAATACCACGAGCCGCCACTGCTATGCGCTTCATTTTACAGTATAGTACAGGAAAGAGGCATATATTTCTTATGGAAATTTGTACCGTCGATTGGCATTAAAAGTTGGCTTTTGACAAATGATAGAAACTATACTAGGGTTCACCAAAAGCCGGAGTGATCACGTTAAAGCCGCATGCTCGAGCCAGATTCAAGCCGCTACAATAACACATGAAAGAAAGAAAACACGTAGTTAGTGAAGACCGATGAATGTTGTGCAGAGTGAAACTGGCTCAACAATTTCTTACTGCATCTAGTAGAAATGCATCTTTGAGCGATCACGCACTTTTATTACTCCATCTGATGGTGAACCTTAGTAAAAGCATCACTTTTACAGCCTAGGCTGTAAATGCCCACTTTTACTGACAGTTGACATTAAAAGAGCTTGCTATGGAAGACAAAAACAAAATTGTAACATTTATGGTTTTAATTTAATAAACACAATTACAGCATATACATTAGAGAAATGTTGATTTTAACCTCGGCTATGAATCCAGTCGCGGCAGCAAATTGCTACATTTTTGCTTAGTTAAATAAAATTTATTTTTGGGTTTGTTTTACAATCGTTACTCCAAACAACCCTAAAGGGTCGTGCTCGATATATGGTGACTGGTGTAGATAAAAATTACCTTTACTCTTTATTTACTTTAATCTTAATTTCTTTTTTAAAAAAGTGCACTATAAAGATAAAAACAAAAAACTACTAATGGGATATTCCTTGAAATATCTTCCAACATAAAATAGTCAAAATAAGGTTTTATCTTTATTAATAACCTAAAAATTTGAATTTGAATATCATGCTTTGTCGGATATAATCGTTATTCACGAATAAGATTCTCCAATAGTGAAACGAGTAACGAGCGAATGTAAATGGTAGATTCGGTATTGGTGGATTCCTCCTTCCCGCAAGTCAAGTTATAAACATAAAGCCAAACAAATAAATCCTCGGCGCGGCGTATTATAGTAGTTTTGTCGAGGGTATATACGGGCTAAGTTTTCTGTTTTGAAAACATTAAACAGTAAGTACACAGATATATTTTAGTGCTTTTTTTAACATCTACATTAAAAAGAAAACCTCATTTCACAAGTAAAAGAATTCAATTCGCGATCGTTTTCTTTTAATCCCACGACCGATGCCGAGCTGAGAAATTAAAAGTTTGTATATGCAAACGTCACCACCCACTTAAATCCTGCCAATCATTCAAAATGAGTGCGAACAGCTTACGGTCGCAGTCGGCAGTAGCTCGCTATACTATTCATTTGTTAAATAACGTCAATCCGAAAAGGCGCGATTATTTAAAACCCAAAAGTCGTCCAAGTACTAGTAAGTCTTTTTTTAAATGCTTATGATTATTAGAATTTATTTTTACATTAAACAGGAAACATGACTAGCATTCATGCTGCAAATATACAAGAAATACATGATGTTCCAATGTCTGCTATAACACGTCCAATTCTAGCGGAAGTTGACCCAAATAAAGTAGAATCATTAATGAAAACATTATCTAATCCACACACAAGTGAACATGTTCCTCCTATAGATATTCTTTGGATTCAAGGACGAGAAGGAGGTAATTATTATTACAGTTTTGGTGGATGTCATCGGTTTGTTGCACATCAGCAGTTAAATTTACCAACAATTAAAGCTAAACTTATCAAGTCAACAATTAATGACTTGAAGTGTTACTTGGGTTCAAGTACACCTGATTTAAAATAAACACATGAATTATGCATGTGCTATTGTGATAAAAGTTACGTAAGTACTTGAAAACATAGTGATAGGTTTATGTTTAAATATTGTATTTTTTATTTTGTAAAGCTTTATCTGTTAACATTGTATTAAATAAAAGTGCTTTAATTTTTTTATTATGTTTTTTAATTGATCACAGAACAAATAATTAACAATGATATAAAATAACATTATGGATCTTAAATACTCTAGGGTGCAACACAATACATTAGTGTTATTAAACCACACGCATACACACAAATGAACATGTTTTTTGGATAACAAACATAACAGAATAAGAAATTAAAAATATATTGATCGGTAAACCCCAATGCAATTCAATTATTAAAACTTTATTCCACTTTATATGTAGACCTTGTCAGCTGTCTGCAGAGTGAACGGCAATGAATATACTAACAAGGTTATACAATAAAAATATAGAACTATTATTCTATTATACAAATTCTTCCAGTATAAAAAAATATTTATTTTAAGAAAATGCATTAAATGAAAACTTCTTAGAATTATGATTATGTTATTTTGTTGCTCAAGATGTTCTAATTTCTATGGTTTTTATTATTACTTATTATCATCCAAATGAAACCTTGGAAACCAGTGCATTTTGAGCTAAAATACAAAAATAATACTTAATTTGAAGATCTATAAAAGATCAGTGATTAAAATTAGCAGCAAATGTTTACTTAGTTATCTCTTATCAGTACAAACTATGGAATGTCTAGCAATGCATGCAGCTGTAAAATCTAAAGGGGAAAAAGTGGGGGCAAATTCAGCCACTTTATAACAGGCAATTTTTTCTGATTTTTTCCACTGCAAACAGAGCTTATTAACAAATAAAGAATTATTTGAATTTTATACAAAAATAAAAAGTAAATAATGCTGTACATAAAATAGCTGTGTTAGGTTGTTTGTTAAGTGAGTTGGCATACTGCAAAGACTTTTAACAAATAAGATGTAAGATAATATTTTGTATACATCCAAGGGCATCAAAAATAGAAAAAGAAGAAAATTTATAATAAATAAATTACAAGTATTATCGTGTGTATTTGCATGTATTCTCAACTGTTTTAAAGGTTTATCAACAACACTTGATTCAGAAAATTATAATCTTAAGAACATACCTACAACTTACTGCTTACAGGTATGAGTTTTAGAATGTGACTGTAAATAATAAATGGAAGCTACCCCACTTTTGCTTTCAATAACTAAAAATAATATTTTGTACTTATTTATTTACTTAATCTAAAACAAAAATGATCTTACAAATTGAACTGGAACTCAAACAATGTATACTTAATTATACTCGAATTTGTCTTTATATACATAAATACTTATTAATGAATTTTCTCTTGCAATATTTAGTTCAAGAAATTATTAAGGTCAATATATTACTTTTTAAAATTGTTTAGCACGAGTAAACCTTGATAAAACCTGTTTTGCAAATACAAAATTCGTTTTTTATTTTTCGAGACCAAATGTGTTTACAAACATCAATTTATCAGAGATAATAAAAGTGAGAAGATAATTTACACAAATCTAAAAATAGATTTAAAAAAAAGTTGTTTGTTCTTATGAGAAAAATAAGAATAATTAATGGGAAGTATGTTATGAGTTGATATGTTATATGATATATTTTATAAATCTTGTTACTCATTATTATCTGATTACAGACAAAAAGCTTCAAAAAACATGCTTATAACTAGCAAATTATATTTAGTGATGAAAGAAAAACTGGATTTCTCATGAAAGTAAAATGAATAACAAATATACTAAAATTTTTGTAGGCCACAGCAAGTAGTAATATTTACAGAACTACTACTACTACTACTACTAACTGGCAAGCAAACTTACTCAAGGCTCAAAATGTAAAGTTCTGAATAGTTAAATAGACACAAGTTAGTTGTATCATTCCTAATTAATAAAACAACTGTTGTTATTTGCTTTTTAAGTGTTACGAACTTGTGTCACCTTATTTGCATGTAAAAATAGAATGTACTTTCAACATAAGAATGTAGACTATTTAGCAAAATTTCTCTTTAGATTTCACTTAATAAGAATCTTAACATAAATTATAAACCTACAATACAAACAACAGGAATTTATCATTACTTTACCACTTTTATTTAAAATTCTATGTATTCTAATTCAATCTTATAATGGTGGTAATCATGAGAGAAACTTTCCACATCACTAATTTGTGTTGCAAGTTCCAACACACCTTGCTCAGTGCATTGATACATGTTAGACAAAGATAAATGTATGAACGCATCGAATGAAGTATAGAAACTTGCAACATAAATTAGTGATGCGAGGATCTTCTCTAGTGATTTCAATTATATAAATATTACCTCCATATTAAAATTATTATTATTATAAAATATTCAGTACAATTAAATGGTCATAGTAATAAAAAATAAAATATTATTTAGTGTTGATTCTAATTTTAATTTTTGCCAAACTTCATATTTTTATGTATTTACCGAGCCAGTTTAAGACAAGTAGGCACCCTAAACTGACAACAATTTGGCACTTACGCTATGTAAAAATGTATCAGTTAAAGAAGGCAGTGTGAATCATCAAAATCGACGTGAATGTATGTCGCCACAGGCGTATCACAAACAAAACAAGACAAGATCAAATTGCAAACAAATGTGCAAACAGACGAATGGCAATGCAATGTGTAGCACACACCAATTTGCGAAATGAACTTGACCAAACAGTTTTGTGTTTTCTGCGCCAATGAGTAACACATTTTTATGTTAGATAATTTATATATGTGAAATACTTTGATGATTGAACTTAACACAGTGCCCATGTCTGATTTGGAGTACTATCCACCATGTCTGTTTTTCAAATTATGTAATTATCACAGGGAAGTTCAGAAATTGCATTACAGGTATGTTACAGGGGTGGAGGGAGAAGGAGGGTGATTAAGAATGACTGAATTTACATTACATAATTTAAGAACAGCCTTTTATTGGATGAGATGGCCCTGGTGTTTCCTGTTCAACTCAGATTACAGTAAATAATTTACACTTTACAAGTAATCATGCTTCTAGCAATCTGCTTGTAGAATTAGTATTGTAAAGCACAGCCAGATTTCATAAGTAAAATCTATCTTGTCTTATCATTTCAAGGAAATTAGATAATCATAGTAATTATTTACATGTTAGAGTTAGATCTATGACCAAAAAACTATCTGACAGCCTCTACATGCATGTAGATATAAAATACTAAGAGAAGAGTCAATTTATTTTAGGTTATCTACTATAAAATAAGAAAACTTAAAAATTATGTACACTCATTAGAATTCTAATAACAATTAATTGTACTTTATTCTCAACTAGAATTAACAATTTAGTATAAGTCTTTTGTACGTAAAAAAGTAGTGAAGACACTGACACAAACTTTGTGATTAATATATGTTTTAAGACATATGATTTACATGCTTTGTGTCATTCATCAAAATTCACAAATGCTACTTGTAGTTTGAGTATTTTTTTGATATTCCCCTCGAACTTCTAGCCAAACATGAGGGCCCCCCAAAACTTTTCAAAAAAAAGTTACCTTGTGGATGACCTTGCATTGCAGGGATTGTTGTTACAGGACCGGTAACCATAATTCATGACATGGGGTAATAGATACAAAAACAAAAGTTGTATTTATGTTCAATAAATAAAAAACAAAAATTGATATTGTCTCCCGAGTTATGGAACCAATAAACCCCAATAGAAGTTTAGAACAGCCTTTTATATTTAAAAGGTTTATAATTTCCTATTTGGAAACTTTATATTGTATTTATGTGTTAACTAATACAGAATATGCACATTTTTTACTGTATTTATTTTTTAAAGCAGTAACACCTAAAATCTTAAAAAACCATTAAAACGTAATTTTGATTATGATTCTACAAGAAAAAAAATATTGAAATTCAAATGATTTTCGCATGTGTAACAAAGGCAAAATTTATTAGAGCCGTCATGTGATGTCACTTGATTAGTCCAGAGTTAACTAGATAAAACAAATAAAAGAATACTCACAAAAAAATTTAAAACCTAAATTCATAGCCAGTTCTACAACTATCACTGGCAAATTATATACAAATATTAACAAGCAATCATTAAGATTTCTCAGTAGGCTGTGGAATTTTTCCATAGGGCTTAGCCAAGGCTACCTAGAACTTCAAACGGAAATACTTGAACCACTAATATTCGGGCCCCATCATGAATGCAACAGAATAAATACGATTCGCACTCGCAACTCGCATATTTAACTCCATTATCTCTCTAATAGCAAAGAGAGTTGCGGTTCCGTTGAGGATGCCTTCCACTTGCGTTATAAATTCCCACAACTAATTGTGATTAGCTGGTTACTTTTCATATATGCAAAATATTGATAGTGGTGGTCTTAAATTTCCAACAGAATACTTAATTTTACTGTGTTGAAATTACATTTAAATATTCAATGCGTTAATTTCCAACAAATTTGAAATGAAATTCCTGCAACTACCTAATCAAAGAAGAACCTTATTTACTTTTTGTTTAGAGTATCATAAAATAAACCATTTTTCTATCAATATGTCTGATTGCAATTTTAGCAATAAATTAACAGAAAAGACCATTATAATAATGTATAATATATGTCTCAATAATTATTCTAAAATTTATAGAAATTCATTAGAAAAGCATAAAAATATTGCAGATAAAAAAATTACAAAACTTAAATCCTCCTAGAAATGTTTGTATGTATGTATTTCCATTAGCAGGAGCATGACCGCACAAACGACCTCACCGCTCCGTGGTCAAATGCACACTGCTCTCTAACCACTATTTAGAATTTCTCAACCACTATTCTTGCCGTTGTCATGTGATGCGTTGGCCTAAAATGCTAGGTAGCCTTGGCTTAGCTTAGACACACACATGACAACATATGGTACATGTCATGGCCAACTACAACTTATTGTATGTGGTTCAATCAATAAATAATCAAGTGTAATAAGTATTAACTTCTCTTGTATGTATACATACATATACTGTTGTTTTATTTGAGTTTAACCTACTAGTTTAATATTTTACAGTGGTAATAAACAGAAAAACAACAGCATGTGATGCTTTTATCATTCTCAAGAACCAAAAAAATGGCACAACATTTATATTATTTCGGTGCTCAAACAATGCAATATTATAAGGCAGGGATGGTGATCCACATTTCTTTGATGACTATTGTCCAAATGGAATGACAATTAGAACGTTATACCCAGTGTTGGGCATTATCTAGATGAGAATATGGTCCTATCTAGATAAAAATAAATTTAAATGACAGATACAGATAACAGTGGTGGCTCGTGAGTTTCAAAACAGGTGAAGCGTTTTGCATTGAAATCTTAGAAATGAACAAAAATTTAACAAGATAAAAGGTGCTTGCCTCATCCCAAAATCAGTAAAATACCTACAACAATAAAAAATTTAACCTTTTGTAGACAAGATCTATTCTTCGATCTTTCAAGGCAGCAGACTTGTTGATGACATCATCATAAAACGGTTGAGTCCTTTTTCAATAGATATTCTTCCTAAATATGAAAGTCTTTCCTGCACCATTGAATTGCGCAAGTATGATTTGATTCTTTTCAAGCGCGAGAAACTTCTTTCTACTGACGAACTTGTTGATGGTATGGTAAGAATCAGACAAAATAATTTATGAGCTTCTTTAAATATTTGTTTATTGTAGTGCAACAAAAGCATTACTTCCTGGAGGTTCTTGCTTCTATATTGCTGATCAGAATATATACAGTCTAATTCGTTTTTCAGTCTTTGCATGTCCGTAGTACTAAATAAACTAGAATATGTTTGTTTCAAATTATGTAGTTCTTCCGTTGGAAATAATTTAGAATATTCATCAAACTTAGAAACGTCAGCAAGAGAAATGAATAACAATTTATCCATGTCTTGAAATCTGGTGTCTATTTGCATCAAAATGGTATCTAAGATTTCATAAAATAGCAGCTTATAACTTTCGAATATTTGTTCGTCAGACAAGGCACCTCCAACTTGCCTTCTTTGATTAATATGTGTGTTTATCAAAGCTTCATTAAATATTGTCTTACATTCAGTTTCGTTTCTTTTTAACTGAAATTTTGCTTGGATAATCTTAAATAACGTAAAAATTGAAAACACCGCGCGCGAGTCAATGAATAAAATGCCACCGTAGGTGGCTGCCATTTAGAAAACTTAATTTCTCTATGGCTGGTGAATTGGAAAAATTGGATAACTCCGGTCGTGCACGCTATGTCGGGTACCAAGCAGTCCGCACGCCCGCCGTCCACGGTGATGATGGTCTGGTGGCGATGGTGGTGCAGGCCGGAAGCAGGTCCTCCATAATCCCCGTCGGTGGTGATGCCCAAGGACGGCCAACGAGCCGTCACACAGAGACGACGAGGAGTTCGACGCGACGGTTCTTTTCAGAACGGTGTTGGAATTGTGTTGTGAGGAGTGTGAGAGTGTGTATGTGTTAGAGTAGTGGTGTGTGAGTGCCTAGGTGTGAATTGTGTGCCGTGGACTAGTGCAAAACTGTTCCGGCATTTGCCTTCACCACTGGGGAATGAAGACACCGTCAATGCAACTAAAAAAATGCAACGTATAAACGAGGCAATCCACCGTATCTGAAAGCTGTATACTTATAGTGTTCGTTTTCTTTAAAAACGCTTCTGGCGCGGCCAATATCGGCGGTGTTTGTACTGCATACGACCGCGTAGGAATTCTGTTGCCATGGCAACACGTCTATCCTGTTGAAACGTTCGCCTAGAATTTTCATATCGCTTCAACTCAATGTTAAGTTTAGTGCAAGTGTCCTTATGCTTTGCGTTCATGTTGGTCCATAACAGGGGCAGGTAGAACGCCTGTGATTTTGTGTTTTGAGTACCTCATGCTAATTGCATTGCTCTCGTGACTAATTTTATTCAAGATTTTACTATTTTACACTAAGAAACGAAATTACTTAAGTAATTAAATATTAGAAATTATTGAAAGAAAAAAATAGGTGAATCGCCGCTTCACTTGCTTTACCCCAATAGCCGCACTGACAGATAATAATTTTATAATTTTCAGTGATTTCCACATTTTTACAGTTTTCTTTCATTATTGATTGATAGTTGAGTTGGCAGCCTTGCGAAATGGCAAGCAACAGGCCAATCACATTCAGTCATCAGTTTGCATGCATACTAACCTAAAATTTTTATGTATGTTTTTGTGAGTTCTGTGTAGCTGTATTCGTGATATTGATATATATGATATATTGTCACTGTCAGCCATTGGATAAATTTGTTATTTGCAGTCGGAGTGACTACACTGATAATGGTAATAGTAATACAAATAGTCCAACAAAACCTATTGCATATAGTGAAGGAACTACTATAGCTGTTGCAGGTCCCTCAGATGCTTCTGCAGTGTTCGAATCTCAAAGTTCCGTTAATTGTTCCTTATCAATTCTTGACGGAGAATTTTATAAAATTGTAAGTAAAAACGAGACTAAAATCACTGCTGAGTGGTAACAATATTTCGGGTTCATTGAGTTCCACTGGAAATTTCAGGAACCACATATCGGTAAGTTTTCAGATTTTTGTAATAATATTATGTAATACAGGTAGTTAGTAGGTGTATAAATTGTAGGTAGGTATGATATATATCAAAAAGGGTTTGACGTACTAATCAAACAAGATATAATACTTAATTTTGTGTAAATTAACTAGTTAATTTTGTGAATCTAATTGAGACATTTTACTTTTAGAGAAAACACAATCATTTATTGGCATGGCTGAATAACAAAAGAAAAGAAAATGAAAATAATAACGGCAGCAGTAAAGAACCATCAACTAAGCAGCCAAAGTTAATTTTACAGGCTGGCAGCAACAGCAAGAAACAGGTAACTGATGTCTGCAAGTTATTTGACAAGTTAATTTAATTAAATATCGTGTTTCAGATACTCAATTTGATTGTTAGTGAAATGAGACCAATATCAACAGTTGAAAAACCAGCTTTCGTTAATTTAGTAAAAGGTCTTACCAATCACAAAGTGTCAATCCCTTGTCGAAAAACTTTGTGGAAAGAGTTACACAGTAGAAATAAAGTATTGGAAATTTTCAAAACTATTCCATACTTGTGCACAACTACTGATATTTGGAGCACTAACAATAAAAGTTATTTAGGTAAAACTGCTCATTACATTAACAGAAACATTTGAAAGAGAATCCCTAGTGATTGCATGTAAAAGAATCAAATTTAGTCATACCTATGAAAACACTGCTCGTCACATTTACAGAATTCTTAAAAATTATGACATTGATTTATCAAAAATCGCTCATACTGTGACCGATAATGCTAGAAATTTTGGAAAAGCTTTTCACCTATTTTTAAAAAATAGTAATGCAGCAGCAGATAACACAAACAGAAAACTCTAGGATGGTTCTAGTTACTACCAACAACAATAACTACGAGAATAGCACATATTATGATGACATCGATATTATTGATGTTGGTTCCATATTATCAACAAATAATGATAATGATGGTGAAGCTGATAATTTAAATGAAATTATTTTACCTGCACATATATCCTGTTGTGTCATTCTTTAAATTTAATTGCAACAAATAAAGAAATTATATAGAACCGCTTTTGCTAAAATTCAAAATTTTTGGAATTTGCTTAGTAGAAGCAGTGTTGCAGCCAACACCATAAAAGAAGCATGCAACTGTAGATTCCAGTTCCCAACATTATGCGTTGGAATTCAACGTATGATGCTTTAAAAAAAAATTATAAGTTTCAAGGATAAACCTGGACCAATCTTCGAAAAATTAAATTTAGTCAACCTTAAGATTCAAGAACGGAATTTCATAGAAGAATTTTGCAAAGTTTTTGAACCTTTAGCTATCGCTCTTGACAATTTGCAGGTATTTTTTTGCTTTTATTCTTAGACGTAGTAATTTAAATTTTGTTTTTAGGCAGAAAAGTACTGCTATTTAGGGTGTGTTGCACCCACTCTTACTATATTGAGAAGAAAACTTTTGCTGCTAACACATTTAAGTTACTGTGGTCCATTAAAACATGCCTTATTAAAGGTATCAGAAAAACGATTTTCTTATATTTGATTTGACATCTGAACAAAGCAAATGGTTTCTTTTGTCTGCGATCTCATATCCTAAGTTTAAAATGTCATTGGTACCAGACAGATTTCATGAAGTTGCAAAAACTTTATTTGTTTTTGAATGTCTCACTATGAAAAATTTGGATTCTGGTAATATACATCCAACAGTAGTAATTCCATGTCAGATATGGAAAACAATGTGTTTTATGCCCAAGAATCAAGAGAAAATTTGACTAATTGCAAAGCTTTAGAAGATAAAAAGAAAGACTTTTCAATTTTGCAAAATTATCCACTACATTCAACATTACAATGCCTTCATCAGCACCTGTGGAACGGGTCTATAGTAGTGGAAGTCAAATACTTATGCCAAGAAGAAATAACTTGGGAGATAAAACATTTGAAATACTTTTAATTTTGAAAGATGCATTCAAAAATAAATAAAAACTAAATTGTTTTTTATTTCAACTGTCCTTTCTAAAATGTTTTATTACTTAAGGTTTTTTACCTTATTTTTTATCTATTATCTAGATAATATTGTAAATTAAATAAAATAATCTGTGTCTAGATGATTTTATTTTCCATTTATCTGTATCTAGATAATTTTAAAATTATCTGTCCCTAACACTGGTTATACTCAGTAACAACAAAAGATGGTAGGAATTGTTATAGATGGAGGGCTACTTTTCGATGGATAGACCCACAACGCGAATATACAGGATCAAAAGTACATGACTTAATAGACATATCTAATGAAGTCAAACCACAAAATATGATTATTCAAAATTTTAGTTAGTGATATTTAACCAAACAGAACTTGCCTATGGGTGCAATTATGAAGTAGTACATCACCATGAAGTGGGTTTTCCAATCAAAATTGGGTCCCAATGTAAACATCATTTGTTATAAGGTCAGATTGGTAGTCAGAGGATGTTTACAGAAAAGAGTGCAGATTATGAGAAAACATTTTCACTGTCATAGACTCCAGTTATAGTTGTCAATAGACTATATGGATGTCACTACAGCTTTTTTAAATCCAGAGCTTCCAGAAGAAATTCATGTAAAACTTCCTGATGGCTAAATATGTCGCTTACTGAAATCTGTGTATGGTCTCAAGCAAGCAAGTTGTGTTTGCTACCTTGAATTAGATACAGTGCATAGAAGATTAAATTTTACACCCTCATTGAATGATATTTGTGTCTATGTCAGATTCCAGGCAGGGGAATTGTTATTGGTAGGAATCTATGTAGACGATATTTTGATTTTCAGTAATAAAGATAAATCAAAATCTTGGTTAAAAGCTAAATTGATGGAAGCTTTCTCTATGAAAGATTTGGGATTGCTAAACCATTGCCTAGGTATTCAAGTCACGAGACAGGATGGAGGTATTATTTTGAATCAAGAAAGTTATCTAAGACATGTATTTGACAGTGATTGCAAGTCAGCTCCAATCCCCTTGGATCCAAACACAGCACTGTTAAAAGGAATGGAACCAAAAACTGTCCAGGAGAAGAAAGAGATGAATACAATACCACACTGAGAAGCCATAGGGAGTATAATGTATGCTGTTAAAGGAATAGGACCCATTTAGCTTTTGTTATAGGAATGTTGAGCTGATTTAATGAAAATCCAGGTCCTGCTGTTCATCTGTCAGCTGTGAAAAGACCCTCCTATATATAAAGGGAACAATCTCATGGGATTAAGATTCCACAAAAAAAATAAAGCATTTTATGCTTTTAGTGATTCTGACTGGGCTGGTTGTTCAGATGACTGCAAATTGACTACTGGATATGCATTTATTTTTTCAAACGCTGCCTTGTCTTTGAATACTAAAAAGCAACCAACAGTTGTCTTATCATCAACAGAAGCTGAATATATGGCCCTCAGTGCAGCTACTCAAGAAGCTATCTGAATACATGGCCTTCCTACAGATTTAGATATGAATTTAGAAAAACCAACAACTATTACGTGTGACAACAAGGAAGTCATGGAAATAGGAATGAACTTAAAAGTTTAGCTTGATATAAAACAACAGTTTGTTAAAGAGTGCATCGAAAGTAATCAAATTCATTCAAGTTATTGTGAAAGTAAAGAAATGACTGCTAATATCCTAACAAAACCACTTTCCTCTGAATTGCATTTAAAACATTATCAGGGTTTAGGCATAGTTGACAAGAATGTAACCATTTATAATTAGTTTTAAGTTAACACTTTAGAAATGTAGCGGTTGTTCTCAATTGAGGTAGGGCGTTGTTGTAAATAATTTAGAATAGTTAATGCTAACCAAACCATTACGGTCGGTATGATAGTTTCCTATATATCTTTATTGTATTTATCATCTTTGATGTTTCTCAAGTTTTGAAAGTGATTTATAAAATTTCCAAAAAAAGTTTTTGTCTATTAATTTTGTGTTGTCTATATTTGTACAATTTATCTCCAAAACACTTACAGTAAATACTGTAAGAAACTGTTAACAACAGTACATAACCTATAAACTGATGATTTCTAATTGTTTCTAATGCTAATTGTCAATTCAACAGATAATTTTATGGAATTTTGTGGAAATTTTATAAAAGAATCTTTACGAAAATTTCTTTGGAAATTTTTGGTACGTTGTTATAGTGAGTTGTATGCAACTTATGCATAATTTTTTACAAAACTTTTGATGTGAGTATGCGCAGTATCAATTTATTTACAGCTGGTTGCAGTGACCTTTAATGCGACTCATAAACATAACCTCAAATAATAGGGAAGCAAGCAGACGTGCAGACGATCAGCTGATGTCGGTTTGCGCATGGACGCGCTCACGTTTACTGCGCATTTTCTGTAAGAAATTTACCAATTTTTAGAACCTGTTCTATAATGACCGACAATTATTAAAAAATTAATTTGTACAAAAATTTATAGAAAATTTAGCATAGTGTCAAACAGCTCTAAACTGTAACATGATTTTCTTTTTAATAGCCTGGAAACTGAGATTTTAAGATTGCTTGTTACTAATTATTCACAAGATTTTGAAAAAAATTACAATTTGTTTTAATTTTATTTATTAAACTGTTATGGAAATTCCATAATTTATGTTCTGATCATCTAGTGCTTTTGAATGGTTTATTTACAATGTTGGTGACACTTTCAGCATTACATTTTTGAAATTGGAAGTTGACAAATTAAAATTTTCAATTTGAAGTTGGAAGTATAAAAATATCCTAAAAATATTAAATAATTCATTTTGTTATTAAAGCAAAACGACTTATTTATAGAGCTTACATAAAATACAAACAAAATTTAACATACTGACATAACCTCATACAGCAATGATAATTTGTAGATAACAGAAGCACAAAAGACAAAATAATGGGGTGGGGGCGTATCAAATAACGTCACCCCAATCAATTAGTTTTTGCAGTCACATGAGTTTTTTTTTTAAATAGTTTTGTATGTTCATTTCTAATTTTTATCATTATATAGTGATTATGTTTTTAATTTTACTTTTAATAATTTACGCATTTCAAATAATACAAAAATGATTAATATTCTTTAATTTAAAATTTTTGCATATTATAACAATTTTCAAGCATGTGTACGATGAATACTTATATTTACCTAAAAATATGTGGGAATTTATCAGAAACTCCATGAATGTGACACATTTTGTCTACAAGAATAAGACATTTTGCAACTTATCTGTACTAGCATCCCTAAATGTAAATTTTTCAATATTACAGTTGAGACACGGATGTCAAAATCTACCATTTTCTAAACCAAACCGAATTTTGTGCAGTAATAAAAAACAATGCATAAAAAGTCAAATTTTAGGTTGTACCATGGCCATCTTAAATGTTCCAGATTGGAATGTTTAATTTGACAACTGTCCATTTTGCTTGTTTTGGCCCAAACCACTTATAGCTGATCTCAGATGCTGTAACTAACACTACATAACACCCTGGATTAATGAAAAACTGAGCATCATTAATTATGTTTTTAGAACTGAAGGTTCAAAAAACCGTTTTAAAATGTGAGAGAAAAACTTATATCGTTATGACTACAACAGAAAGATGTCTCCTAATACAAAACAGTTGGTAACCTTTTAAAGCTGAAATTTACTATACAGCACATCTAGTGACAAAATCGGCTCAATCTGCATGTTGCCGGCCTGGTACAGTAAAGAAGGTTGTGGTTCTACATTTTTATTGCACACAAAGATTTTATCCATTTACTTTACTGTCAATGTCATTTTTAATAAGAAATCTCAAGCTTCAAATACAAATCTTTCCGTACTTTTTCAGTATAGCTGGTTTTTTTGCAACCCAAATTACCTGGACATGTAGGTAGCACAAAAAAGAAGCTTACAAAGTTTATAAATTCATGCATTTAAGACACTAACATCATATCATTTTTAGTAATGCAGTGATGTCCCTAGATAAAACTTTGATCTAGTTTTATCTAAAGACTAGAGAGCTTTTATTGATGGATGCCCATAAACAACGGCAATTGCCATAATTTAGTATATAAACTACATGTTTTCAATGTATTGATGACGAAAGGGAAAGATTAAAACAGAAAAATATTTAGCAAAAACATTCTCATAGGACACTCATTATTGTAATACTGAAGATTCTAATTCTAATAGTAAGGAAGGCTAAGGTGATCATATTTAGCTTGTGTCAAAAGAAAACACCACTGTACTAATGATAATAACAGTAGTAATCAAGAGTTTTCTTAATATTCATAATAATAATGAGTAAATTAAATTGTTATGGAGCGTGTGACAAACCAAAGAGGGTTGGATAATAGTTACATTATTGTCTCATAATTTATTTGGTTTAAACTGAGGCAGGTAGGACACATTCTTGTGTGAACTCGTGTAAACTACATCAACATGTCTCGTTTTTGTTCCATCACATTTCAATACACATACAACAAATATGTCTATTTTTGTTCGGTTCAATTAATTGAATGATGCAAGTAGGCACGACTAGCTGTCATATGGAATATTTTTTCAGACCACAGATCTCCATAAGCACTAGGTACTAAACCAGCTGCATTATACATTCAATTAAGTAACATTCATTCAACTTGTCAACTAGTCTACTATTTAAATACCACCTCGCTAACAGTTCGTTCTTATGGGGTTCCTTGACCTGATTATAACCTAAACTTCTATTTGTTATGCTATGTTTACTTTTAAACCAATTGCTCTGAAATGCAGCGATAATTTGTTACACTATAAAAAAGGAATGTCTGGACCTGAGTTAGACACTTTTAATACTACAAATTGATGTGTTGGGACCATCAGACAAATCATCTGCTAGCGCATTTTGTAATTATACTGTTTAGCAATTTAGCACTTTCACCATCAGTTAGACATGCAGGGTTCACTTGTTCCTTCTCTTACTCTCCCAACACTTTGTATATTTGGAATCATAATTGCTTATTTTATTTATTATCAGTGGCTTCTAAACATTGCAACATCACCTTTCCTATTTATTTTGTTTATCTCAAATAGTAACATATTGGGCCAATAATTTTAAAAAGCTTATTTTTTAAGAAATACCAACAACAGTGATTTAGCTACATCTTTCATTTATACAGCAAGTATTTGATAGAATAAAAGAGTGAATAATACAACAATTATTGTTTTAGAGAATGCAGGAACTGTGTTTTAACAGAAAAAATAGTGAGGTGAATGAAAGTAATAATGCAGAAATCTTTAGAAAGCATAAAATCATAGAAGGTGAGACTGCCAGCTTTACAATGCAAAATTTCAAAAACTTTATAATATAACCCTATTAAATGTTTAGAAATTTGAAAAGAGAAAGAAAATCTGTATCAGAATCACATAACATATACTTTATATAAACATAAGTGTAATGGGAAGGGGTGGGAATAAATCTTTTGTTCATGGGTCAACCACAGGAAGCTTGTAGTGGGGCAGGTGGGGCGATGTTGTGGATTTTAATAGAATTGTGAGTGGTAAACATTTAGAATGCTTTTTCTCGGTTTTTTTGTTATATAACCTATGACAAAGTTGAAGTTACTGTAAACAAAACTTTTAGAACTATTGAAAAATCCGAAGAAAATGCTACATTGCCATTTAAAAAAATGTCGACAACATCACTTTTTCATTATGACCAAAACATCACTAACAGTGGTGTAAAAGGTGCAGTGTAATTTAGATTGCTATACATAGAATTTAAAAAGATAACAGGACACACTATAGCAATGAGAATAAGCCTAATAAGACCTGTTACATATGCAAGCTCTACATTTATAAAAAGTAAAAAAGAACAACTACAAATATCTGAATGTAAGATTCTCAGAATCATTTCAAAGATAAGAAAATAAAGATGTACACTCAAAAAGAACCGTGAATTATTTAAAGAGATTAGTAATGAGGACATCATCAAATTATTATATCAACTGTTTCTAAACAAAAGACTTAGCTAATTTCCAATTTAACTGGAAGTGAATCAATTTTTCTTTTCTTAAATGGAACAGTACTTTTTTTTGGCTTATTGGCTAGAGAAGTTTTACACATTATAACAAAGTAATATTAATCCTACAATAAAAAATACAGTGTGTACCACTTTTCATCTACACACCCCAGTATCTTTTTTGTTTTATCGGATTAATTTAAAATTTTTTACAACTACATCTTTTGTCTTAAACAACATCAGTCAATATCATGTTAAAGAATGTAATTAATAACTTAAAATTCAAGCATGATAAGTATGTAAGTAGATTTATGCAAAGAGAATCAGACATTGGTAGTGGTATTAATTTTTCTGTCACATTTTAGAATGTTTCTCAAACTTTCAATTTTAAAAGCTTAAATAATGATGTTCAATTTTCACTAATCCAATATGTTGTGTTACGTCAGTTACAGTATCTGAGATGGACTATAACTGGTTTGAACCAAAATAAGTGAAATCGACACTATTGTTACATTAAACATTTCAGCATGAAACACTGAAGGTGGTTATGAAAGTTGGTAATTTTCAAACAGTTTATGCCATTTTTAAAGGAACTCACTAAACAATCTATTCGATTAGTTTTGTATTTTCTTGAGTATTTTAAAGCTTTCTGTTTCTAAATTCTAATAACTTTCTTGAAACAATGTCATTTAAACTTCAGAATCACATAACCTTGAATTTTAAAATATGTATCACACAACCGCAGTCGATGTTACACTATCGAACGTGGTCATGTAAGACTGAAAATTTACTGCACAATAATTGTGAATAGCATACAGTGTAAAAGTAGAAATTACTATAAGAACAATAAAATGTAGCTACAAAGTTTATGAAACAGGAGGGCAAGAAATAATTTAAAAAATTAGAACTGCATAAATGTAAAAAATATTCACGATGCCTATCGAAATAGAATATCATCCCTGATACAGTTAGTATATGGAGATTTGCTTCCATATAAAAGTACTTACTCTTCAGTTTATTTAATGGTTACATTTAAACAATAATTAAACTAAAAACTCTAAAGCCTCATTTTTAAACTTTTTACTTACTTTACTTACTGCCATATGGTAATACCTTAAGGTTAATACCTCAAATAACCAACACTTTAAAAATAATTGATATGTAAAATTAAATATTTTAATCTGTTTTTCTTAAATCATAAATTCAACAAAGATCCAACTCATACTGGACGAAACCAAATTTAGAATTGCACAAAAATATTAGAGCTGCATGTTAAATTATCCCCTGCAGTAGGATGATTTATTAGGAGCATCAAAAACATCAAAAAGAGAAGAATTTGATAGGATACAGTTTTTACAGATTTACAAAAATCTTAATATACCATAGTGACTAAAAAATGAAAAGTTTCATATATCACACATCTCAAATATTATCATAACCAATTGCTTGTAAAATTGATTAAAATCGTTGGCCCAGTTTCTACTCTTCTTTCGTTAATGAAGCTTTTTTAAAAATTTAAAGAAAATAGCTTTATCTGATCCCAACAAGAAGAAAAAGGACACAATCACTTGCCATGGTAGTTACAGAATATTAAATTTAATCACAAGAGCAGAAATCGACCTATTTCTATTATAAGAGATCTACCAATTCTGAATAGAACTCATAATCTCAATTAAAGCATTTTGTTTTCTTTTCAAGAACCTAAGAACACTAAATATTGAATAGTACTTTTACGTAATAAATATTCAAACAAGTATAATTAGTGAACAAAAGTCACTCAAGTATTTACACAAGCAAGTTCATTAATGAACTGCAAGACAATTTAAGAAAAATATCTTCATCTAATCATAAGCAATCTTTATAATTGCAAGAAAAAATCCCAAGCATTACCATAAGCATGTACAAATTATTTAAATCAAAATGTTATTCACTTCACTAGTAACATACAAAACATTTCTTGTAAAATGTCATTGAGGACGTTTCTTACCTTCATTAATACCACTGTATACATCAGCAGAATCTTTAAATTTTAAATACGATTTACGCATAAAATATGGTTTGTACGAATTATTTACAGTATAATTTTTATCACGGGTTGCATTTGTATCATTTACATTATTGTCTGATGAATTACTGTAGGATTCCTGGGTAGTGTTACCATGAGCACGCAAATGTTGAGGAATTACACCATATTTAACATGTAAAAGTCTAGTATCCAGCACTTCACAATCTATTTGCATTAGTGAAACAGTTGACGTGTGAGATGAAGAAGACACTGGAAAAAAAAAGAAAAACTTAAAATGATATATTATCTGTGTACCAAGTGAAGAAAAAGTTTCTTTGCACAACACTAGGGCAATAAATAAGTTTTTCCTCACAAGATGCACAATATTTCTTCTAATTGTGATGTAATCTATAAAAAGGTATACTTTGTTCAAATGCTTTGAAATAAATTAAGAAGAATTTTTGGTTAATTATGATGGTACAAAATATGTCACTTTTTTCTAAATGTTTACACCACCGATTTTGTTTGGAGCAATTGGTTTAGAAACTGTCAAATAGATCACATTTTATTTTTAAGTTTGAGCTATTAATTGTAAGTATTAATATTTATATAAAAACTTAAATATAAAGGAGCTAGTATTCAAAAATAAACATTTTCATGAAAAGTTTACATCATCCTTCTTTACTTCTATGGTAATGACTTCATCACTGATAAATGTTAACCTTAAAATGAAAAAACAAGTTGTCAAATTTAACAACTGTAAAATAATAGGTGCAGTTTACAAAAGCAAAAAGTAAAGGATGAGAAGTACCAATTACACAACTTAACATGGATATCTAGATTTTGTACTTAGGTTTTAAAGCACTTGAACAGAGTATAATTTAAGGTTGGGATATTTATGGTCTCAAGAGTGGACAAAATTGGGTGTTGCAATTTCTAGGAAAACAAACGAAGCATGTTCCATATGACAAATCAAAAATTAGTTCCGGAATCTAGAAGTACATATCTACATTGTAATATAATTTTCTTGCAAAAATATATGCTCTAAACAATACAAACAGTTTATATATATTACAAAGCATGTGGCATCATTTACAAAAAGTATCAAATTTATTTTCATAGAGAAACCCAATTCAAACAAAATAAAATACATTTATGGCAAACAATAGACTATGTACTTTATATATAAAATTTTTAGTCAATACTTATTTTGCTAATTTCAGGGAAATTAACAATTTGTAACTTTCACCTAAAATGGTTCAAGTGCATATCACCTTGTCTTATCTAAGACACATATTTGCAGAGAATTAACATCTTTCAAACCTGTTTTTATATTGTCTATTGTGCAGTAGATATCAGTGCAGCATTTGAGCTCCTAAAGTGACCTGCCCCCAAGAGGGGAGTTAAATACAAGTATTTTACTTTTATTGTAATAACATCATAGATATAATTGTGGCATTCAAATTGGCAATTACTGTTTTTTATTTATTTATTTATTTGCTGAAAACGATTATAAACAAAGAAGTATTAGTTATTTTGCTACTTAAAAAAATTAGATAGTTGTTCAACAAAATCTGAGGTTGTGTACCTCATACTGCGTAGAAGAGAACATTTTAAAGTCATTTGATAATGACCCAAGTTTAAGTACCCGATCTGCTGCATGAATACATAATGTCTGCCATAGTAGTATTCACAAAACTTTGAAGGAAAACAGTCTACACCCATATCACTTTCAAAAGGTTCAAGCATTGCTTCTCAAAGATTATCTGTATCATTTGAGATTCTGCCAATCGTTAAATCGACAAGATGCTATTCCAAGATTTATTGGGAAAGTTTTGTGGACAGATGAAGCAATGTTTACACAAGATGGGATCTTTAATGTTTACAATATGCATCTGTGGGCCATCAATTTGGATTCATTAATGTACAGGTTGGAATTATTGGAAATGCTTTAATTGGGCCTCATATTTTACTTTCTAGATTAAATACAACCAATTTTGTAGACTTCCTCGTAAAAAATCTATTGGATTTATTTGGACGATATTTCGTATGCCATTAGAAGAGACATGTGGTTCCAAATCAACAAAGCTCTGGTGCATTAGGATGTTCAAACAAGACAATGGCTAAACAAAACATATCCAGAAAAATGCACTGGGCACAATGGTCCAGTAGTATGGCTTCCGATAAGTCTAGACTTAAACCCATTGGATTTCTTCTTATGGGGTATGTCGAAGATTCTAGTTTATAAAGAAGAAATTCAAAGAGAATGAATGCATAACACTGTTGTGGTAATTACAAATAATAATATGGAAACAAGCATATCATTCCAAATTACAAAATGCCAAGAAGTTAATGGTGCTCACATTGAAAATTTATTATATTATTTCTACTAAAATGATACAATAAAACCATATTTCATAAAAGTTTCTCACCTTTAATTGTAAACGTCTAAAATTACATGAAAAAATTCAAGAAGACTTCTTCCAGCGCTAAGTTTCTTGTCTTGCCAAGGTCTTTTTGTTTTACATTGCAAGAATACATAAAGTAAAGCAAGTTTTAATTTTTGTATTTTGTGCATATTGCAATGAAAATATCAAATATGTTTAAGTTGAAAATGAAGTTTTTTTTTTTAAATTTTGCCCAAAGCTTATTTTAAGAAAACTGAAATTACATTATGCAGAGTGGTTTCTTAAATGTTTACTGCTATCATAAAATTTATTAGCAAAATTCCTGCTCGAAATAAAATTAATTGAACAGAAATCGACATCAATAAATAATTTTGTTGCTAGAAAACCATTTATGAAAACCATCAGCTTTGCAAAATCTAATTAGAATTTAATCATACAGTGTTGTCAGATCTAAAGATTTTTAATTGGCCATACATATTTCGAAAACTATGGATTTGTGGCAAAAATTGTATTTAACTTTTTGGTTTGTGACTTTGATGTAGATTGACATAGTGTGCATATTATGCGCCATTTTAGATGAGAACACTTGACAACGGCTTAAACAATAAAAAAGGCAAAACATGTAGTGTGAGCAAATAAGTGTTGATAAAAACAGGTTTAATTTTTCTAAGAAAATCCCTGTTATCATCACACATTATATAAATAAACCCACTAAAAGAAATGGATAAATTAGATTTTGATTTTATTAGAAAAAAATTGCTTATTTTAGAAATCAGTTTGATGATGAATTTTTTTCCTTTAAGAAATGTACAGCTTACTAGATATTTGCTAAAAACAAGAACGCTCAAAGTTTTTTAAAGTAGAATATCCATGTAATGAATAGGGATAGCAAAGACTGGTAAGGAAATAATTCTATACTTCATTCATTAACAGCGATAGTGCAAAGATTAATTCTTTGTAATCTAGGTTAGGTTTTTTAATACATAAAATTCTATTACCTGACATTTATATTAAAGATCTGAAAATTAACATCGTCAAATGATATGCCATAAGCATGCAATTCAACAAATCAGAATGTTGATCACATGCCAACCAAGCAACTACTCTTTAATCTCACCATCAACCTATTAAATTTTAACTTCTAAATGATAAAATATCAATGTTATTTTTACAGAAATAGTGTTTTGCCATCTCAAAACTACTAGTAGTATAGAAACTATTAAAGCTATGCCTAATGGCAAAATTTGTTCTTCCCTTCCTCAAATAAAAGTTAGCAATAGTACACTAACTCCAGCGGAGAGTAGGGATATGCTTATAGCAATATTGTACTTTTTTTATATAAATACTACTTACCATTAGGTAGCATAGAAGGTAATAATAGAGACATTTTTGGTCTTCGTGTCTTATTGTGATTTAATGCAGGTAGTAGCAAATGGTCAGGGCTGAGTGAAACCAAATAGAATGTGTCATCCTGTTTGTTGATGGCTTCAAAGAATTCTGCATACGAATGTTCTGGCGTTGGAGAAAAAATTTGCAATTCATTATTCATAGAACTACTGTATGCAATCTTTCTATTCCTTCTATTCATTTTATATAAAGATGCTGAATGGACTGGATTACCCAGAGAATTATTTCGATTTTTCATTCGCCGTTCTTTCTTTCTCGATTCGCTTTTACCAAATTGAACATTTTCATAGAATTCTTTGGAAATGTTGTATGGTTTTCCAATTAGTCTATAAAGATTTTTCTAAATAGATTTAGAATAAAACATTAATTGTCAAGAAAACAATTACCTATGTAATTCTTGGGCTAATCTTACATTTTCTGACTGATTTACATGCATTGGACACATAGGTAAAGAAAATGGTTCAGCAGTCCTGTTTTTATTTATAGATGATGAAGATTCTTCCATTTCAGGGACCCATAATAAACTCCTTCCGTGATGATCGCGTAACAAAGATTGCTCAGATTTTATTTTTGACAATCCACTATTCTTATTATATAGTGGACTTCTAAAATAATAAGATACAATAGTAATATAATCAGTTCTACTATGTATCAATAAACGTTAAGTTAACAAGTATAATTAATGTCAGCTGTAGTACAAATAATAATAGAAACAACTGATTTCTATTCTGCTGAATGTGCTTGTTAACTTAGTGTTTATTGATATGTAGTAGTGCTGAATAAGTATAATAGTGAATAAGTTATTACTTACTGTAAATAATTTATATTTAAACTCATTACACAAAACAGAGCACAAACTGCTAATGTTTTAGTGATTGTTTTTGAGGGAAAATTTAATAAGGGTAATCTGCTCTGCTGTGAAAGTTCCTCTTTTAATCGGGTATTTTCCTAAAAATAAAATTATTAATGTTTGAAATTTTATTACACTAAAAATAAATTATGGTGAACTACATGTACTACATTGATTATCATTTGTTAACAATCTGGATTAAAACATACACTACTACTCATAATACTGTAATTTTGTTAGAATTACTTAAGCTTTAAAAGATGCGTTATGTTTTTATTAGTCAGCTTGTTGTTTATCACAGAGAATGTACATGTGGAAAGATTTTGAGGTTACTTTGGGGGTATGCCAGTCTATCTATCTCTTTTTTTTAATCTTTATTAATTATGGCATTCTATTACTAATAACTAAAATAAATTAGAAATTGAATAAGGGATAAAAGGTATGGCTTGTAATTGATAAGAAAGATATACAGGGTCGTTAAAAAGTATGGAAACACGCTACCCCCACAGAAATGGTAAGAGATAGACAAATGAAATTTGGAGAGCTTAAAGTAGGTATTTTTTGCCATGTTTTGCAAAGGTAATTAAAAATTCAATTGTTTTTTCGTACGGCCGCCATATTGAATTTTTTTAAATGGAACACCCGGTATATGATCCCATATTTGGATAGAGATTTTCAAGATAAATTCAATGATATAAGGGTTGCTATACTTATCTTGAAAGGGTTTGGAGATAATCGCTGTTCTTTTGTCAAGGATTTCACTATTAATTTCTATAAAAATTGAGTTACCCATGAAACAGCAAAGGCAATGGAACTAACAAAATTATGTGCGATTATTTTATAAGTAATTAAAGTAAAAGAAAACCGTAAAAATTTTGCCCTTAGCCTACTTATTTGAAATAATAGATCGATGCTAGAACAAACTAAAAACGTGGAATAAGACCAAATAGTGACGAATTGGTAATAACAAAAACAATATAATTTTATAAGAAGTGTTCAAAGTGTGATGCGTTAACTTCTTGGCAATGAAACAATCTCTTTTGAAATGTTCGTAAGGAATTTTGCAAATAATCAGGGGGAACTACTTGCATTACGAATCCGTCCTTGAAATTAAGAAATCCTTGACAAAAGAATAGCGATTATCTCCAAAACCTTTCAAGATAAATATAGCAACCCTTATATTATGGCATTTGCCTTCAAAATTCCTATCCTATTACGAGGTCATATACAGGGTGTTCCATTTAAAGAAATTCAAGATGACGGCCGTACGAAAAAACAATTGAAGATTTGACCTTAACTCTCTTCGCAAAACATGGCAAACAATGCCTACTTTAAGATCTCCAAATTTAATTTATCTATCTCATACCGTTTTTGCAGGAGCAGCCTGTTTCCATACTTTTTAATAGGGAAACCCCTGACAAAAGAATAGCGACTATCTCCAAACCCTTTCAAGATAAGTATAGCAACCCTTATATCATTGAATTTGTCTTGAAAATCTCTATCCAAATATGGGATCATATACCGGGTGTTTCATTTAAAAAAATTCAATATGGCGGCCGTACGAAAAAACAATTGAAGATTTGTTTTTAATTATCTTCGCAAAACATGGCAAAAAATACCTAGCTCTCCAAATTTCATTTGTCTATCTCTTACCGTTTCTGCGGGGGTAACGTGTTTCCATACTTTTTAGCGACCCTGTATACAGGTTGTTTTACCCCCAAAATAACCTCAAAGTCTCATATGTGATGTTACACGCACAATCACTCTTCTAAATCCAATAAGTTTCATTTTACTAATTTACTGATTTGTGTATTGCTTAGATAGCAAAAATATTAAAAAGCAATATATCCTGTGTATAAAGTTAGTCGTTAGATGTTTTGATTATGAAAACATAAAAGCATGCTGCACATAATAACAAGAAAGTAGTTCTTTAGTTATATTTTTAAACATCTTTATAAAGTTTTATAAGAGCAACCAAAGATAGAAATAGCATTATTGAAAAAAAGAAATAAAAAGTGAATGTGTAATATACACCGATAGTGTTGTAAAAGTAATAATACTGTTGGTAATTTTTCTGGTAATTACTGTAAAATTACATATTATGCAACCCTCAGTAAAATTGGTAATTTTGATAACTACTAGTGTTACATAATATTACAAGCGTTTACATGTAATTCAAGTAACTTAGATGAACGAGCAGATGATGAACAAGAAAGAACTTATCTTCTACATGTATATCGTGGTCTAAATTTACAATATGTTTAATTCATCAAATAAGTCTTTGGTTATAAAATTTAGTGATACTTTAGTTTATATTAGTATTCCTATAGTTTTATGTTGTTTTCACTACCAAAGGGTCTTTCTGTAGAGCATGTCCAGGATAAAATGGGGTACATGGGGATATTGGAAACAGTAATAGATACAACATCATTCAAATGGGGAAAAAGATGCACATTTACGTGCTCATTAACAATCTGGATTTATATTTTTAAAGATTAATCCTGTTACTGTGATACAGGGAGAAAACAAAAAATGTGCATGTTCTAAAAACCTCAAATTTTATTATTTTACAAGATACATTCACCAAATTGATAGGGCAGGGGTAATGGGTAATGGGGGACTTAAAAAAATGACCTTGAAAACATTCTAGGTCTACTAAGTTTTACGCAATCATATCAAACTTTTGTTTTTCTTATAGGTGCCATATTAGATTTTTACATTTTTGAAATCATCATGAAAGGAGCTTTTCAAGCAGGTACAACGTCCCTATGTTCTGTAAAAAAAAATTATCACAAATAGCGACATTGCAATTTGATCAAAGTAGGCATTGATTTAAAGGATTGCTCAAATAATAGCATGTTTGTTTGTTAATAAGACGACATTCAGTTGTTGAGCAATCCTTTAAATCAATGTCTACTTCCGTCAAATTGCAATGTCGCTATTTGTGATAATTTTTGTTACCAAACATAGGGATGCTGTACCTTGAAAAGCTCTTTTCATGACGATTTCAAAAATGTAAAAATCCAATATGACGCCTACAAGAAAAACAAAAGTTTGATACGATTGAATAAAACTTAGTAGGCCTAGAATGTTTTCAAGGTCATTTTTTAAGTTCCCAATTACCCATTACCCCTGCCCTAACAATTTAGTGAATGTATCTCTTACAATAAATCAAATATGGAGGTTTTTAGAAAATGCACATTTTTCGTTTTCGCCCTGTATCTCAGTAATGAAATTAATTTTTGAAAATGTAAATCCAGATTGTTAATGAGTATGTAAATGTGCAACTTTTTCCCCATTTAAACGATCTTGTATCTATTACCGTTTCCAATACCCCCATGTACCCCACTTTATCCTGGACACACTGTATATTGTGTTTACAGAATTATGTTGAATGAGTCCATTATTCAACATCCTTGAATTTGGTTTTATCAGTCGTACATAAAACATCATATTTGACTCGCATAATGGCTTACTTTAGGCGATTTGCAAACTTCACCCTCGTATAAAATAATAGCCATTACACGCTCATTAAATAATATACTGTGAACTGCAATAACCGAAATTTGTTTTACAAATGAAAATTATAAATTACCAAAATTATCATCATTACTGGTAACATTACACTATTTGAGATTGTCAGTAATTTTTAGAACAGATATTGAAAAATGTGTATACAAGCATTAAAACAAGTAATTAATTATAAAAACAGAATATAGAACATTATAAATATTAAATAAAAATAAAGTCTGCAAGGAAACTTAATTATGTCATCAATATTTTGCTCAAACTTACCAACTGCAGCCTTTCATTTTCTTCAGCAAGTTGCTGCACTTTCACTTCGAGTGATGTAACATAATCTTTCTTCTTTTTTCTAGATAAACATGCAGACTCTCTATTCTTAATCATTCTTTGTTGCCTTTTTAATGCACGGGCATCAATAACTTGACCTCTAGTAGACATAATATTTATAGGTATATCTTGTTTTTTCTGAATAGCTGGGGACACTGGGGGTATAGAAACACATGTAGATGCGACATTATTAATAGTCGAGATCGTGACTGGATTAGTAATGGCAGTTATTTTGGGGATACTTGCAACAGTTTTTATATTGTTTACAGAAGTAACAGGCACAGATGTACTAACATTGTCTAAAATAACTACTTTTTGGGTTTGATTGCTCATAATATTTGGTGATATTATACTTGAAGAATTTATATTTGATACTTGGCTGGTAGTTACTGAAGGAACTATTACTATTTGTTTATTAGTTTTAGCTGCTTGCACAGAATATGGAGCTTTTGGTGATATTGCAATTCGTTTTGGAGGTAACTTTAAAATTTTCACATTAATATTTTGAGGAACTACCTGTGGTGCCTGGTGTGTAAGTACGATGTTAGAATTATTTACACAAATTTGTGATTGCTGCTTTTCATTTGCAGTAAAAATACTAGTTTCTGAGATCACAGAGTTTTGAATAACATTTTCTTCAGTTTTAACATTAAATATTTGCAAAGGTGATTTAGACTCTTCACTGGAATGTGACGAAGTAGGAGAATTTGAACTTCGAGAATCTGAAAATGAACTTTCATCGATATAAATTTCTCCTGGTTCTGGCTTAACTTCGGCTTTGATATTTGGAAATGCTTCTGGACCAAATTGAGTCAAATCAAGTTTATGTAGTTCATCTAATTCATTTCCTTCATCTTCCCATTTGGATTCTGGTAATGGAGCAGTGATTTCTGATAAAATTTCTTCTGGGCTTCTGTCAAGGAAAGAATTCAATAAACTCATTTCTTCCTCGCCTGGATTTAATAATAAAGGTATATCTAGATCAGAAGATAATTGTTGCAGAAAATCTTCATCAGAAGGATTATCCAAATAATCTAAAATTGTTATTTGTCCGGTATATTAAACAAAGAACTTTTTTATATACCAACCACTAATGAAAGAATCATCTCCTGAAGACTCAGGAGAACTTTTAAAGATATAATCATCTACATCCATGGGATCGTTAGTTTCTAACATTTTTAACATTATATTCAAGAGCTATTATTTAATTTAAAATGTTATAATTATAATGCGCAATTAAAAAAGCCGGATATTGTTTCGTCGTCATTAACCACATTGTTTTGCTGACGTTTGTTTTTAATAAATGAAGTAAAAATTACTGTAGATCAAAACGTACTTCTACCAACATTGGTTGCAAAAGTCACTACGAAAATTTAATCTAGAACATTGACCGTATTGGTATTGACTAGAGTCCCTGAAAATCCGTGAGAGAAACAAAAAAACAAGTTAAAGAGCGCGTTCAGAGCACTGAACTGTTTAGCTAAACGGTAAACTATGTTTTGTTTACGTTTGCGGTCAACACTATGCTAGACACTGAACGCCACGTTGTTTCAACGGTATGTTTGAGCGTTGAATGACATACAATCAACTCTTTGAGGTTACTTATATTAAATTATTGTGTATTTTTAAAGTACACTTCTGTTGTAACTTCTCCGCAAATAATATTGAATAATTTTATTTTAGACAATCTGTCATTTGTATCATAATTTCAGCGGAAATTAGGATGGAGACCAAGAAACTACAAATCAGGAAAACTTACAATTTTAATTATCGTTTCGTGGAATCAATCGATTGTTAACTATTATGAAATCATTTAATAGCAAAACCTTTTTTGTTGCTGGAATTATATTATCATTAGGCATCTTGTTTATTTTGCGTAAATACAACCAATTTAAAATACTAGATTGAAGTTAGAACATTGGAAATATGCGTGCTCTTGACGATGTTCCTTGTTAGGTGACGCTTGTGTTGCAGTTTAGTTCAGTAAACATAAAAATTTTATGTCGAGTATGTTGACCAACTGTTAGAAGTAAACGAATCCGTTCAGTACTCTCAAACTTATAAACTGTTTAAACAGTTTACTGCACTGAACGCGCCCAAAGATACCCTTGGAATTTTAAAAGAGTAATCCTTAAATTATAAATTCAAACATTAATCTTTTAAATGTCAATCATTTTGACAATTGATATTCCCATTTGTCATTTTCATTCTTGATACCATTACGAAAATAAGATTCTAAACAAAAATTTTATGTTCTTGTGTTAACATTGTTAAATTCACAAAGTTTTATAAATCATTATAATTATGAATTATCTCAATTGTAATCACTTAAAAAATAACCTAAAAAAATATAAATGTCACTTTATTGTAGCTATTGTTTTACTTTTTTTATTGATGTGAAACTATCAAAGACAAGAAATTCAGGATCCATGGATATCTTTGACTTGGGTTTTTGTTAAAAGAGATATTCAAGTGTTCAATTTTAGTGTTTTTCATTTGTCATGTCTGCATTACCTAGAATTCTAAAAACCAATGGAAGTCATTTACCACAATAGAGAGTTCTTGTTCTTAAGTAACGTGTGCAGTTACAATGCAAGAAAACATATCAAATACTGATTTAGTCAGTGATCTGATGTTTGTAAAATTTTGCGTATAGTCATAATTTCATATTTTGAACAACTTTTCTTAATAACATTTGGCCATATTATTGACCGAAATGGCATTTTGCTTCAACATAAAATAACTTTTTTCTCAATTGTCATGACTGTCTTGGATTTTAAAAACTAAAAATGTGCTTGAAATTCTTTTCAGAGCAAGCAGGCTGGGATCCCAAAACATCAAAACGAAATTAAAAAATTTTTGGTCAATTATACCTATAGTGAAGTCAATCCTTAGACACACTGTATATTATAGAATTCAGAGTAGGTTTTGATTTTACCACATTTTTGCAGTGTACAACAAACATGGAAAATTCAGGCTTACAACCTAAAAGCATCTCTTGTGTTGACAAAAAAAAACTCATGTTTATTTAAAAAATATTTTTAACCTATATTTATTTAGTAACTTCTAGTAAAACTTCAATGTAGTATGGTGTTACAAAAATAGGCAAGTTGAAATGTATGCCTTCTCTTACATACTGATCCAGATGCTTCAAGCACTAAAATCCAACCTCAAAATAAGAATGACTACTAATTTTATTTCCACAATAAATGTATTTCAAACTAATTATGCATTCACTCACCTCTTTCTAGATTTTGATAGTATTATCTGTTATATGATTGTTATCAGAGAAATTTTATATTCTTGAGAGAGCATTTTAATGCACATTCAAAATTTCCATTATATAAATTTGTCTGTCACCATAGTTTTTGTTAAATTTCTCATATACAAACAATATTACCATACAATTTCGATTTAATAAGGTATTACACAATAGTATATTTGTAGCTCTCAGGCTTCAAACTTAGAAACAATAATGCATTTCTCTTAGTCCCACTTTTATAAATGTTGAATAATTTAGCTAAGCTATTATAGCCATAAATACAATAGTGAAAATAGCAGACGACGGTTGTATCGACGGCAATAATACCCTGCATAAATTATCCAACATTTATAAAAGTGGGCCTTAGGCCTTATTGAAAGATTTTGGGCAACATGCAAGAGCAAATATAGTGAAAGGTGCAGAACTATTACAGCACTTAGTAGGTTTCGCAAAATCTGGAAAAACATCAGCGTGGGAGTCCGAAGGAAACTTCAAAAAAATAGGAAGAGAAGGAGTTCACTCGATTATCTAATTTTTCATGTAGCTGATTTGTTATTTAAATTTAATAAAGATGTAAGTTACAAATAAATTAATAAGAGATTTAGTCTACGTACTTTGATCCATGCTTAAACAACAACATAGAGAATCACATCTCAGTAGTATCGGATGTTGTTCTCCAAATACTAAAAAAAAAAACCAAAAACTTCTGAATTAAACTTTAGCACCCTATACTTGGAACAGCACACTGTAGGACATATGTTTAGAGGATGTTTTTTCATTCTTATAAGTTTAAGCTAATCACCGACTGTGGTCAATTATTTCAAGACTTCTCGTAAACCTTGTAATTTTCTTTGGGTTGCTTGTGAAATGCTTGGAATGGCATCTGTTAGTAAGGTGTTATATTTAAAATAAAAGTTGGTGTTACTACCAGTAAAACTGGAAGTGATATTGTTGTGTAAATCAAAATATCTCTATTTAAATACATAAATCAATGGGTCCAAATGTTTTTGCAAAAAGAGAATTGTTATGATGTTATTTAGTTGTTTCTTATTGTTTCCATGCAGCTGAGCCTCAATTAAACTTGGAACTTAGTTGGTGCAACCTGTCCTAAAAGGTGCATATATATTGCACTGTGTGCTGTCCGTATCAAAAAGACTAGTTCCACTAGTCAGAAAACAAACTGTTATTAAACAAATAACTAAAAAATACAGACCCATTAAATGAAATGATCACCAGGGAGTAGAAATAGAATAAGGATATACCAGAAGCTGAAATAATGGTTAAAAGAAATGCTAAGTAAATTAATTCAAGATTGATAAACTATTAGAAGAAGATCAATTACGTAATTTTAAATTTTACTTACTAACTTTATTTTGCAGTATTGCTGCATACAAGGAGTTTGCTAAAACAAAGAGGTCCAACATTATAAAACATCGATGTTTACTGATAATCTGAAATATTAACTTTCTATACTTCAGTATCAATAAAAGAATGGTAAAAGAGGAGAATGTTAAAGCAAAAATTAATGGTCCAGTGTATTTCTTCTTCTATGGTACATAAATATTTCTTAAAATGTGAACATCTACATCATTAAACTTATATTATAAACCATTGTCCATTACCATAACAAGTTCTATTGAACTAATAATAAAATAATTTACAAAATCTGAGATCTGAAAATCGTGATACATACATAATTTACGAATTAAGTACCTAACGTAAAATCAAAAATTTGACATAATAACTGGGTTAATCGTTGCAAAATTCTAATTTATTTTTAAAAGATAAAAACAAAAAATAAAATAAATTGCATTATTAAATGACAGTGACAAATAAAGCTATGTAACAATAAAGCACCCTTAGGCCTCTCATATAAACTGTTAAAAACAACATGTTATTATTTCCTAGATTTATAGTATGTTATGACAACGAAATCTGTAGCAATTTCCTAATTTCTCTCTAATTATTTTTAATTTACTTACATTTCCACTCTATTATTATAATTTAAACTTCAAGCACTTCAACAATCTTAATTGAGCACTTTCTAAAATCTAATAAAAAAAAACTTATAAATTTTAACTTACTACAATTTCATTAATTTAGATTGAAGTCTGAACCTAATAATTTTAGGAACAACATTTAGGAAAATTTCTTCCAATTATTAAAAATCTATGTACACTTTTTTGTTCACTATTAAAATTAAAATTACCATAAATTAAACACTTATTAAATTTGGACAACTTTGTATTTCTGATTTTGGAAATATTAATTATTGAAATTTAGAGATACTTTGTAGGTTCAGAATTGATCAATTATTGTGTTACCATATTTCTACATTGTAACAAATCGACTATGTACTTGAGTTTGTCATTACAGATTTCATTGTTTAAATTATAGAAAATATATCATTAAAAGAAATATGCATACAGTAATACTATAATTAAACGGAGCTGCATTCTTAAGCGACAGTTTTCAGATATTTTATCATTTTCATTATAATTATGAATACAACCTTATTTAATAAAAGGAATCATTTTCAGCATCATTACCACATGAAAATCAAAAGAAATGCAAAAGTTATTAAATACCACTATTATTTGTACAAATATGAAATAAAATTGATTAATTGAGGATTGAATTTATTTTACTTTTGATCTCAACTCTTTTTCAAAGAATAGTTAGTAATGGACATAATTGACTGATTTTACTAATCAAGACGTTTTAAATAATCAGATGAGATATTTATGTTTTTCTT
This sequence comes from Ignelater luminosus, assembly GCA_011009095.1. Lineage (NCBI taxonomy): Eukaryota > Metazoa > Arthropoda > Insecta > Coleoptera > Elateridae > Ignelater > Ignelater luminosus. The sequence goes on along the minus strand of VTPC01001393.1, from coordinate 133,758 downwards.
TGTTTTTAATAGAAACTTCAATAGTATATGAATGAATACCTTGAGTGAATCATTCAATTGTTTAAATTTCTCAGTTATTAATCTCTCTAATTAGTAAAATCATTTGAGTATGACCATCACTAAGAATAATCAATTATTTTTTCTCCCACCCTCAATTTGACTGAAAGTTGACAACTGTATCTTTTCCTCTCTGTTGTTCAATTTCTATTTGTTTTGTTTGCTTGGATACATTATTTTGTATACCATGGATGCCAAAGGTATCTTACAATTATTAGTTGTAAAAGTGAGTTTTTTAATTTAGACTAATTTTTATTTAGATTTCTGATCAATTCTTTAAGGTCAACAAAATAATTATTATGTGAAATTTGGGAAGAAAGTTTCCCTTTTTCCCTTGTGTGCAATGGCACATACAGGAAAACGTATCATTGTCTGCTCTTGCTAACACAAACAACTATTTGGATAAAAGCACATAATAAATATACTTTTTTAAGGAGACACATACACATCATTTTCTGCCATGCATCTAAACACAAATTATTTGTTAATAAATTCCATTTAACAATTCAATATTTATTTCACATTTGTAGTAATTATTCTTATTTAAAGTGTCAATATTAGTAACAATTTATTGATATCTCATTTCTTTAATTTTCGATACAGTATATAATGCTGATAAAATACTGACAATAAGGGCAGGTTGTATCAAATAAGTTCAAATTTTAATCAATAACCAATGAACGCACTGACCTAATCATAACCACATTACATGCTATCAATAGCGGCACATGCTTTCAGGTATGAATTAGGAGCAATAATGTGAAAATATTCCTATAAAGAATTAACAAGTCACTTGCGTTTATACTCTTTCTGGCCCGGTAAGGAATGCTCATTGTCATTATTAATGAGCATCTCTTACTGGGCCGTCAGGTAGTTATTATAAAATGCATGCTATACTTATGGAATTTGATGGGATTAACATTGGTGGTGCGCAACCACAACTAGGCCAGTCCTGTGCACTTGAACTTCAATTAAAATCTGAACTTAATTGTAAAAGAAATTTACAAAAAGTCACAATTTATCACATGAAAATGTTTTACTTATTTTTATCTACTATTTTATTTTTTGACCCTGTACAATATCTTATTTTTTGTTTATTATTACTGCCTTAACTATTATTGGAATAGGAAAGAAGATCTCTGGGTTACTAATTTATGTTGCAAGTTCCTACATACTTCAGTTGGTACGTTTATACTTTTATCTTTTGTCTAACATGTATCATTGGGCAAAGTTCCAATAATACATTTTTTTTCTTTTATTACAAAAGTTTCCACTAAAACCACAGAATGATATGAATCGTTCAAGAAAGAATTCATGGTATAACTTTTGAAGAAATAACTAGATGATAAAAAGATTATGGGAGTAAATAATTCATATTTCAATAACAACCCTCATGTTGACAAGATTTTTGTGGTATACATGACTGCTGTAGACAAGTAATATTATGTCAATATCTCAAGCCAATTAAGTTTTTGTGAGACATTCTACCAAGTGCTCTGTTTATATTTTTCAATAGTAGCTATAAGTTATAATAAACTTACTTCCGTCATGTTTATTGTAAATCTAGTTATTTTGTTGCATTATAAAGTATAACAAGTTACATAAGAAAAAAAACCTTCAACAAATCCAGAAGCCTATGCCCCTACATAACCTTTGACCCCTGTCGACGTTCGTACTGTCTGAAATTTCAAATATAGGTCATGTTAGAAATTATCAGCTTTCATGGTACAATTATTATTATGTATTACTTTCTCTGGTGATAATATAGGACATTTTATTAAATTTCTTTATATAAGTTATAAGTATAAAATTCCTTGTATGTAGAGAACAAATTTACACTGGGCTAATACTTTCTTTTGTGAAGAATTTGTGTAAAATAAAAAATTACAAGATCAGAATCTTAACATGCTCAGAACTTTTTTGTGCTGTTTGGTAGTCTTATCCAGCATTTTTTAAATTTTACAAAGATCAACTAAAATAAAAAATTCTCAATTAACCTTTAAAAACATCGAACAAAGAGTACGCTACCACGCAGCACAAAAAAGTTTTAAGCATTTCAGACCCTGATAATACTTTTAAGTTGCCTATACAAATCATAGTTTCATTCCAAATGTACTATCAGAAACAATGGGGAATATACAAAAATTTTAAATTCAAGAATATTGTCTAGTTGTCTTTGTATTGTTTGAGATACATGGATTACTAAGATTAAAGTTAAAAACACATTTAGAATGTAATTATGTTAAAGATTAGAAATGAAAATATGAGAATATTTAAAAAAATTCATGTGACCACAAACGCTATTGTGATTGGTGCGACATCATTTGGTACAACCTCCACTCCCTTATCTTGATTTTTGTGCTTGTCATCTACAAATTTCTGTCGCTGCATAAGGTTATGTCAGTATGTCAAATGTTTGTTTAGTTGTTTTTTTTCAAATTTTATGTAAGATCTATAAATATGTCGTTTTGCTTTAGTAACCAAGTGTAATGTTTCATTTTTTTGGGATATTTAACTTTCAATTTCAAATTTAGATTTTAAATTGTTGACATCTAATATCAAAAATTGTAATGGCAGCATCTGAAAGCACTAGATAATTGGAACATAAATCAAGAAATTTTCGTACCAGTTTAATGTATAAATTGATATAACTCTTATTGTTTTCAAATTTTGTGAATAATTATTTTATATTTTTACATTATTTGTCAGTGATATTTATAGAGCTGGCTATGAATTTAGGTTTTAAGTTTATATTGAATATTTTTGTTTGTTTTGTTTCTTTTTTTTTTTATCAAGCAACTGTGAACACATCAAGTGACAACATGATGGCTATCAGTAATTTTGCCATTTTCACATGGGAGAAAATCATTTGAATTTCAATAATTTTTTTCTTGTAGAATCATAATTAGAATTGCATTTTAATTATTTTTTAAAACTTATTTAGTGTCACTGCTTTTAAAAATAAATAAAAAATGTGCATATTCCCTATTGAGAGTTAACGATGTTGACGACAGCATCAATTTTTTTGTCATATTTTAGTTGAGTGAATTAAGTTTCACAACTCACTTACAAACTAAATTTAAACTGACGGATTAAGAATTTCAATAATCAATTGGCTGAAATAAATCTTGACATTTTTAATGATTACTTAGTATCCGATACTATTAAATTAACATTTACACAGCTAATATTGGTTGTTATTTCAATTGCTTTCAATAGTACAATTGATATTTCACATACAACGATTTTTATAGCAAGAAAATCATCTTTACTCAAGACAATTTAACAGTCAATAACTCCTTGGAAAGCAGTTTTGGGGACATGTTCATGCATGATTTGGTATGCAAAATCACCTCTGAGACACCCTGTGTACACAACTTAAGTTCAAGTCTATATACATCTTAAAAAGGACACAAAAAACTGTAGCAGTAGAATATGGCTTAAACAAAAAATGAGAAATAAAACAGTAACATTTCCACTCTTTATCATATCAGAACCGATAAGTCAATAGGAAATACAAATTATAATAACAAAAATAATGTTATCTGAAACTGTCACTTATAGTACATAGAATTAAAATAAAAATATCCATAATATATTGCAAGGGGACCGTTTGATGCTAAACTTACATACTCAAAAACTTAGTATAAAAAGTAATGGGTACTATTTGTACGTTCCTGTATCATCTAAATAATGAGTCTCTACTGGCAAAACTTTGTGACTAAACTTTATAACTAACATTGGCTGAACTTAAATTTCAACTAGATATTTTTTTGGTTTATCAAATTTTACTGTAAAAATAGAAACCTCGATTGTGTGTTTTTTTTAGATTTTTATATAGGTATATATAATATATTAACATACCTTTATGTTTATTAAATTTTAAGTTCATACAATGAATTCTGATTAGCAAAAAGGGATCCACTATTAACTATTTTCAGACTTGAAAGTTAATGATTAAATTAAGTAAATGCTTGGAAGTTGAACAAACTTTCAAGACATCCAATGGTTTCAGTTATCCCTTAATTATTAGAAATTCACTATTAACTCTTTCAGTAGATATCATGCTATTTACAGAAAGCTGCAGTACAGTTATTAAACTGTATGAGTATTACAGGAGACTACTGCAAACAGAAATTAATAAATATTATGGTTGTTTTAATTATTACAGTTCATGTTCTTTTAGGGCCCCGGCTAAAAAAATTAATAGCGGCATCAGTGTTTTTAAAGCTTTTCATAGTTGTTTTTTAAAAACAATTAACTCTATATAATCATATTCTTTATAATTTATATAAATATATAATTTTGCATTATTTTAAATTTATTATTAAATTAATGTATAAACGTAATTTTATTCTAAATTGCACTGATGCCATCTTCATGGTTATTTTTTAATGCTTGTTCTAAGTTCTTAATGAAAGTCTAAGCTTCATTGCCCTGTATAAAAATAATCTATGTTGTGTTGTGACGGTTGAATTTCAGTTTTACCAATGTACATGCAGTTCTTATTATAAAATGGATTTAACAGACTATTGCAAACGTGATTATTTATCACATCAAAATACAGCAAGAGGTATGTAATTCTTTTTGCAGAATTTTTTTTTTTACATTCCCAAAGTCGTCAGTAGTTACAATGAGTGTATATGGCCACAGGTTAAAAAGTATAACTAAAGAGAAAGAAAGAACTACACACCGCCTGACAAGAAATAATGTACTTACATAAATATATACTATTAATAATAAAAAATTGCGCACAATTCTGATGGATATCGGTGCAAAAAATACAGTGAATTGCTTTGACAGTCAGTTTATTGAATATAAATAAAATGTTCATTAAATTGTAATTACGTATGGTGCCCTGCATCACACAAAATATCACGTAAAAAAACTATATATATTAAAAATGGTTATCATTAATTGCCTGACAAGTAGGGCAATTCGTAAGCACAATTTCTAAACATTTTAGTTGCTAACATAAAATCTATGTCTACAAGGAAGAAGTAATACATAAACAAGGTAAAAACTATGTACTTTACAAGTACATACACAAAACAATACGAAAATTTGTTACAAATACAGTACAACTACACAATGGACATGAAAACATCTGTTTACAAAGTTTTCATTAACATGATGTTCTTTGCACAAAAACTTTTAAAGCACTTAGTAAAATTTAAATAAGCCTAACTAAAATTTCCAATTTTTTTGCTAAAAATATGCTAAAGCAATAATTCTAATGCACTGATAGGTTGTTCTCGAACATAAAGGCATTTCAAAATTATTCCTGTTAATTAGAATTTTGTAATTGTTAGTAAGAAGAGATTAAAAGAAAAACAAAAATTTTGCAATAAGAAAGTTGAGAAATAGGAGGAGCATAATAATGTACGAGACCAACATGAGTACATTATAACAATGTAATAATCGTCCTGTGCGCATAATAATTTTGATTTCACCCTAGAAAAATTTGCGAGGAATTATAGTAGATGATCTTAAAGGCTTCAGGACCATGAATAGATCACGTCAGGTACCAAGTGAGCCAAACTGATGAGTGAATTCTCCATATGTTATAAAATGTGTGAAAAATGAGAGCACTGTCTGTATGATGTGTAGCCAGGTACTGAGACAGCAAGGCGACAATGGCTAATTACTAGATCACACCTGTTGCTACCTGTTAATAAATGGTATTTTTAAGTTGTTTTTTGCATTCTACACTTTCTACTTGCTTCGTTTTTATAAAATAGTAATCAAGTTACGATTCTACTATATCTTACCTGTGACCGATAATACCATTCACGGGTGGTGATACAGTGGGGACCATTTCTAATTCAACAAGGAGAGGAAAATGATCCGAGAAGACGTGGGGATGCGGACAGCCAACGATCTTGTTTTCCTTTAACCAGTCTCCGGATAAGGGACCCAAAAGTCCTAAAGGAGTCATTGTGTTTTTTGAATAAAATATGTAATCAATTATTCCTTTAAAATCAAATCTGGAATTAAAAACAAAATTGGTTTTAAAAAAATTTGTTTTTGCCCAATTGTGTAATCAATACATACGTGTAATTGGTATATGGCATGATGTCTTCACTGTAGGCAGATGCAAGCTTAAAGGAATGTGTAAATTCATTGGATTTATCACAGCCCGAGATCTTTTCTAAACATTGCTTGTAGCTGAGGTCTTTAAAATCTTTATGATCTAATGAAACTCTCCCAGAGCTCAAAAACTCAATTACACCAGAATCAGGCAACGAGTTAAAATCACCACATAATACAAGTTGTATATTACTAGCATCCGCATTTATATTCTCTGATGATTTCAAAGTTTGTGCTGCTTCGTCCAATATTGCTCTCAGTTCTTGACTCAGCATCATTGTTTGAATTAACTTTACATCACAAAATTCAGGATCCCAATGTATGTGTGCTGTACAGACTAGGATTGGTTGCTGAACCAATATCGTATCTGCTGGAACTGTTAAGAAAGGGTGCTGCTTAATATTACTTCAAGACTCCTTTCAAAATCAGAAAATATGCTGTTCAGAAATTGGAGTGAGTGTACTTATTATAATTTTTTATAGTCTAGTAAAATCAGGAATCAACCTGAAACTAATTTCAACAGAAATAATTCTTTTGCTATTAATTTTATTTTATTCTTAGAAACAACATTTTAAAAATGTAGCAGTAATCAGATTTATGTGCTGCCAGCATCTATGATTATGAGCCGTAGTAAGCGCTTGCTTGTTCCTGGACAACTATATTAATAATTATAGCCCACTTTTCAACATTGCATAAAACTAACCTGCTTTTCTCTACATGAACATCAATTCTATCTAGCCTCAAATACAAATGCATAAAATACCAGTAGCAAACAAATGTAACACACGTCAATGAAATGCTTGTTTTCTTTGTTTCACAAAAATTCATTTTTGAGCAAAAGAGGCATTTTTCTCACCATAGTTAATTTTCTTTTCCTCTGGATGTCTTTTAATTAGTCTCGATTCCTATTGCTGTATCCATCAAACACAATCACATTGACATAGTAATTCCTCTACACATACTGGACATATGTATTTGTCACAAATCTGTTCCATTATGATTCTCCACTGGTTCATGGAAGGTAATGAAGTAGTGAACCATCACTGACTACAGCTTTTTTGAAGTACATCTCTCGTCTCATTAGTAGGCATCTCACAAAAGTCATAGTCTTTTTAGCCAGATCAAACTTATTTGCAATGCTCATGCAATCTGCTGAGTCAAACATTGATAGTGAATTAAGGATTCATTTACTTGATACTGACTAGACCAATTTTGGATTTCGATATATTGTTTGAAAATAAGCTTGATTGCAATTAAAAATTTTAGTAATAAATTCTTTGATCAGAGTAATAAAAAAACGTTATTTTGCAAAAACTGTCAGTGTCCTAGAAAGCAGTCAAACCACCACATAGACATTTTGAAGGTGTTTCCTCATTTATATCGTTCTACATTTTTAGTATTTTGTTTGCAATATAATAATAGTAAAAAAACCATTTCTTTTGAAATTAGTCGACTTCCACCTTTGCGCTGATTTACTGGAGTAATTTTGACTCATTTAAGGTTAACTTTAAATAATCTATGTAAGAACAAGAAGACAGGTAGGAAGTATTGTTCACTCACAATCGAAATATCAAAATAAAATTGACCAATCTCACACTCTTATAGATTACAGTAAAAAAAATGTATGCTACTAGCTGAAAGGATAAGTTATAGAACATGAAGTTTTACACGAAAATGGAAAATGCTAGCAAGGGAAAGAAAGTAATGTATCAAGAAGGAAGAGAATTTATTCTACTTTTTGAAATTAGTTTTCATCTGAATAGTTTGTGATATTATAGAGTCGGTGCACATGTACATTACATTATAATTAAGCACAATATAAATTGTTTATTTATGATTACAGAAGCATTAATGTCATGATGTGTCAAATTCTATTATTGTATGGACATTTTGACAAATTCTAATTATAAAATACAAAACAATCCATGCCAATCAAAAAATTTAAAACAATATTGCAGTTTTATAAGAATCATCATAATGTAAAAACCATAATGACAATTGGGAATGCGCCAACTCTATATTATTGTAAAGATTAAATAAATAATTACTATATAATTAAAAGAATCTATGCATTAAATAAATAGAAGCTATTCTCATCCAAGCAATAAAGAGTTACTTTGCACTCTTAATATAAAAATAACAACTATTAACTCATGATGAGAAAAAAGTAGACTTAAGGGGGTTCTTTGATTCAAATATTATTTAAACAAGTCTCTGCTCACTTTCCAACAATAGTAAACTTTGTTTCAATAGATAAAAATGCTGATATTCCCCTTTAATTAATCACATCATATTGTTTCTTACCATTTTCCCATGCTCCTTCAGTTGTTTGTAAAAGAGCAGCTAACCCTATATTATCCCTTGGCATAACCCTATTCAACATGTGGTCTAATCCATCTGCATTTGCCATTGCTAATTGATTAAATTCTACCAAATGTTCTTTAACCAAAGAAAATCTGAAAATTTATTTATATTAACCACCTGAATTTAGATTTGGTACTGTCCTATATAAAAATAAAACAAAAACTAATCCATTCATTATTACTTTCTGTTTAACATTATGAAACTTTGGATCACAAATTTGTGTAAAATCTCTATGAATTCTATTTTCCTGTTATTATTTTAATTTTTTTACAATTACTACAAACTAAAAAAAATAAATATTGTGTCAAAATTCTATTATTTCACTCACTTCGATGTCCTATAAAAGATGGCACAACCATCCACATACTTCCTTTCATTTTCTGCCATTGTCTTAGCTCTAGATTTTGGTGAAAAAATACCATCATAGCCATCCTGTTTTAACTCAGGAAGAAAAAAGTTATAAAACTGATCCATCTCAACCTCTTGCAAATTAATAATATCCGCTCCATAATGTCTAATCTCATCTAAAATGCCCTTTTTCCTATAATCCCAATTTAAAGCCCAACTTGGACAGTAGCTATACATTTGTCTTGTTGCATATTTGTCGCAAAGTACGTTGTAACACATCACAGTGAAAATACCTGCAAGGAAGAAATCAAGAATATTTAATGAAGAACATCAATTCTTCAGAAGCAATAAAGTGTCAATCACATCTTACAAAGCAACTTTAGCTTATCGATACACAAACCGAATAAATAATACATAAAATCCCACAGATATCAACCCACAATAAGTGTTTATGGGTGCAGCAACATTCATTCAACCCATTCATGCTAACCACAAAAATACATCGTAAAGATAGTGTAAGAAACAAGTGTGCATGTTTAACTTCTGCATATGCTTTGCTTACAGGTAGGACGATTCCTGGTGGGCCTTGTGAGAGGAATCCACGGTCTTTGAGGTGGAGCAGGGGCCGTAACTGAAACAAAAAAAGATTAACTACCTTCAGATGGTGTATAAATCTGTAAATATGCATTCTTAGAGAAATATTTTAATTAAGATGTCTGTGAATCGGGGGAGTTGGTTAAAAGTAATTCATATGTCAGTGTATAGTTGTGCAATTCTAGTACTATTAAACTTATTCAAAACTAGAATTAACAAAGTCGCCCACTGAGTAGCATGCAAACTCCTAATTTGAAATAGTAATCTTGTTTCTATAATCGTATTCTGCTTATTTAATTTATTGTTCTAAAAAGAGACGTTTCAAATTAAAGTTTATTCATAAGAAATTCTAAAACATTCTTATAAATCTCTCTAAAGAAAAAAGATTGCATAATAATCATATTACTATAAACATCTTGAAGTTTTGGTTGAGATAATCAACTATCTAAACCTCCTTTATGTGCAATTTTAGAATATAACCATGAAAAAATTATATGAAATTCTAGCAGTGTGTAAAGTTAACAATAGGTCATTTTAATTAGCTTCGCTGAAGAATGTCCTTTCTACTTAAATAATACACACATTCTAAGCATTAATTAAAAATTAAAAAGAAGGAAACAAGTGTTAATTTATACACAATAGCGCACATACATCTACAGCATTTCCTATATTTAACTTGCCATCTAAGTCAAGGTGGTGTAAAAGTTTAAAGAACTCTTAAAAACTTTTACACAATTGTACTTCATGTTGCAATAATTAGTGTTATGACATAATAGGAATATGTGCACGCATAGCTCAAATTTGTGAAACAATAAGTGAAAACTGTGTGTAATTTTCTTATAGGCGCATATTATTTATTATTCTATTAATAGTACAAGGTACTAATTATCTACTCAGAATGATATATGCATATACATAAAATTCAAATTATTTTTTAAGCGACAAAAGAAAGTTATATAGTAGGCATGATGAATTTTACTTATTAGGCTTGATTTCTATACATACTTTACTACTATGATATTTTTGTTTTTCATTAGAAGTTCTTTTTTTTTTTGAAGAAAACACTAGTTTATGTTGCAATTAAAGTGAAAAATACACTGCGATCTTTTAAAAACGTTACAAGTAGGTAGGCAGCACATGTTACATGGAAGTAAATTTCTTAGGTGACATGGATTAATAATATGTTGAAGATCTGTAAATATGCAAACTGCATTTATAATAAACCTATACTCCAAATCTATTTGAAAAGTAACCACAAAAGTTGGTAAAAAAGTAGTTCCGATACGGTCGTTATTATTCTGTAAACTCTCTTTTTAGTAGTCAAAATTGCCAAAGTCGCCCTTTACTAAAAATATGTCAAGGTTATGTATTTCATTAAAGAGCAAATTTAGGATCAACGTTTAGACTGTTTGAATAAAATAGATTTATTTTTATTTTACAGCCTTGAATTAATTCAAAATTTTAATTTTTTATTAACATAGAGGTCTATGAATGTACAATATGTTGCCTATCTGGTTGTATAATATGTCTTTTTTCTATCTGTCAAAGTACTTGAAAGTTGGCAAAACATACAGTTGTTTGGTTGCTCTTACTGTTGTTGCTTTCTAAAAAAGTAAATTTTATTTCTAGCTAACATAAATTAAGAAGTTTTGACATTGATAGCTGTTATAGGAAAAAAATGAACTATAGTGTTTTTAAAAGACCGTAGTGCAGTGTGTATGCCTGAAAGCATGTCCAGTCTTTACCGTCTTTACTTTAATTTACAAGCTCTTCTTTTAATTGTCGACCTACTTATTAGAAATTAATAGTCAATATTTGATTTCAAAATTTTAAGGTTTTCTGCCTTCCCGAGACCTCCTGGATGTTTCTTTGTAATTTGAAAGAGTAATTTGTCTAAGATTTGATTGACATACATATAAAATTTCTGATGAACCCACTGTTTTAACAGCAAATTCCCCAAAAGAATTCAAAGGAATGCAATCCATCCATTCTCAGTTGTCTTTCAGTCGAAAAGTATGGGATTCGCAAAGAAAATCACACCCAGATATTATGATGGTAAAGAGGAAGGGTAAAGAATAAAAATGAATATGGTGAAAGATTACAACCAAAATCTTATTAACATATTTCAAAATGAAAAGATGAAAGATAAATTATAGGACAAACTCAAGTTTAATTTGGTAAACCTTTGGATAATTTTGTAAGGCATCAGAATTCTTCACTAAAAGCTGTAGCCTAACTAAGGGAATGTAGTATTAATAGATTGATGACTTTTATAAATGGACCTCAAGATGAGCCATGCTGCATTTAGCAACAATGAGGTAAAGCAAGCAAAAAGTAAGTACACACTTAACAAAGTTTGATTTGTAAAAATTCCACATTCAAATCATCACCAATTGTGCTTTCTTATCAAATTTTAGTATTTTGAATACCAACTCAGAAATTATTAATTAAATTAACATTCTTAAAAATATTAAAATATAGTTGTCATACTCTTACCTTGTATACTAGCAATGAGTATGCATTGGAATTTCTTCATAGATGGTAAGATTACTCATACATTACAATTTTAACACCATAAATATGTAATTATCACAATCAAAGCCTCCAAAGTGTTAATTATTAATTATAATAATAGTGCAAACACTAGATCCAGGAGGGTCAACATATACTTCTAGATAAAGAAGACAAGGTATGAGTCATTGGTTTGCTGTGAAACTATCTGATGAGATTCTTCTTTTTGCCTTAGACACTTTTAAACCAAAACAAAGACTTTAATCTATTTTCAATTCCTATCACAATGAATACTTTTTGCCTTTGTGTTAAAGCAACAACTGTGTTGGTATTATTACAATGCCAAAAAATGGTGGAGTTTCAATGCCATGTAACAAGAAAGAATAACACTGGTGGCTGGAGGTAACACTACAAACCTTGTAACCATGCTAAGTAATTATAAATATTACATCAAAATTGGCAAAATTAGCAAATGTGAATAATTTGTTTTAAGCCCAAAAACTTGTTAACAGAAGGGTCACATACTCTGCTTGCTTACTTTACATACGTTAAAATTGCCACAACAATCATTAAAATGTATAAAAACGATTTTGCTTCAAATAATGAATTTATCATAAGCTTGTCTTATTTAAAACTAACAACCATTATGTGATAAAGTATCCAGATGTATCAAAAGAGCAAAGAAAAACTCGACAGCATTTTAAAAAGTTTTAAAAAAAGTGTCATGTTAAATATACTTACACTTCACTGAATTCGTACTGCATCCAATGCATTTAAAACATACAAATATACTTCGTAGAAATTCAAATTGTCACGCAGTGCTTTAAAGTTTACATTTTGGTGCACGTTAAAAAAAGCATTTACAAGTAGAAAAACAAAGTACACTATTCCAAACAAATTGCACTCCACACAGGATCCAGGAAAACATGATTCTTGATCAAATTAGTTTCTATTCTTCCTTATTTCCTTGGAAAATAATATCAAGAAAACAGAAAGTTCAAATTTCTACATCTGCTCAAAAAATCCAAATTCATTAACTGCTTTGAAAGAAATCATATTTCATTATTAAAAAGATTGATAGAATCAATGCCAAAACGACACCGAATGTAGCATATGAATTATTGACGAAGAGGTGTTTAAATTTTCTTGCCAAAATTCTTCTGTAAGAGTTAATTTTTTAATTTATCTTTTAGCAATTTTTTATTTAAGGTTATTTATTGTTATACAAAGGATGTTCGAACTTTTTTTATATAGCATCATAACGAAAAATAGAGATGTTCAACTGTTGTTTTTGTTTTGGAACTGAAGCTTTGGGTCACGGTTCCCTGGGACCTTGTGGCTTCAAGCTAAACAAGAATGGGCTCAAAAACTTGATCCAGTATTCCATGTTAAATAACCAAACTGTAAACAGGAAACAATAAGGCTGAGACAATAAGGAGAGGTGGTTTTATAACTACATTACAACAAACGATAACATGTGTGCTACACCATAAATGATGGCTTAATTATTATTGACAAATGACTTTGTAAAATGACAGTAATAAATAAAATAAGTGGACCCTTTTAACATCAGATCTGATTACTTATTTTGCACAAAGTACCACTAAATTGTGGTTGAATCCATCTTTATCGGGCTTGTTATTGAATACAATTTTATTGGATATGAAGAGCCCCAAGATCTTTGCTAAAACACAAACAAGAAAAGATACACTGCACTACAAGAAATAATAGCTGAATATCGCTAGGAGGTACTCCAAATGAAAAAATACTCCAAAGTGCATAAATAATTAATTGCTGGATTTGTATTGATATATTAATTCCGGCTCAAGAATTTGCCGTATAGACATTTCTAATTAATTTCAGAGACAGTGTACTTTAACGTGGTGCTGTTACTTTATTAAAATTAAGCTAAAAGGATCATCAAGCTATGGATATCTGTATGTGCAGTAACATGGCTCAAAATTAAATTATTATTAACACGTTATTTATGATTGTACTCGCACGTCACTATCTGGCTGGAAAGAAGCTATCCAGTAAAATGAGGCGATACAAAGTAAAAATACAAGCACTTCCTACTCTGAAAATGAGTGATACCAATAGGTGGTAAACTAAATATCTCGAGTTTACATTTACTAATCTTCCAAGAAAGAAGGTTTCTGCTATGTTTTGGATTACTTATATCTCTCCTTCCAAATGAATATTTTGACAAGATCGTGGTTGCGTTCTCAAACTTATCCCTATCTTCGGTTTTACTCTACTTTTGTTTAATACATAAAATTCTCTTTCATGTAGTAATGAAAAATAAAGAAAACAAGTTATGGTTTTAAAATGTAAAAATGTATAGTACATTTATGCAGTAAATTTGTTTAAAGAACTTTTCTTTCATCAACTTCCTACATTATTTTGCCAATATAAAATGTCAAGGAGAAACGCAATTTGTCTCTTCTTCTTCAATTAACCTTTATGCTCGTCTAGTATTTCTTCAGTACTTTATGCATAGATAATTAGTATTTACTGATAGTAATAAATACGAACAAGTCATTGTAAAAGTGTTAATGAGAAGCCGTTGTAACGCCATGTATTTAATAAGTAACAAACCGCGACGAATTGCCAACATTCGAATTTCATGTGACACACATTTGTATTAACCGTGTACAATAATATACAAGCAGTTTCTACTTGCTTCAATTTGAGGTCGTTCGGTTTCATTGAGTTCTTATTTATAATTCAAAACAACCTTTTTCGGTCATTTGCAACCAATGAAAATGTAATTTCCATTGTCGTTCCTTGACCTAACGACGAAAAGATAAAATTTGTAAACTGCTTTTTTAGGTAAATTTCGTAATTTTGAGCTCTATCTAGGCCTACGTACAATCGACAAAATTCCTATTTGTATCCAACTGCTATACACACATCACGATAAAATCTACGGCAAAACTGTGTCAACCCACCAGTTAGCAATTTTGTAAAATTGAAATTCTTCTTCTATAGAGGATATTCAAATATGCGCAGTTAGGAGTTTTGATTTATTGTGAAAGAAGCTCCATATTTAAGTGAAGAAATGTTAATTACATTTATTTCAGGATCATATTTTCGTTGCTACAAATTACATTATTCGAACTCATTAGAAAACAGTAAATTTAAGAAAAAAAGACATTATAAAGTACAAATTAGCTTTATAGGTCACTGTTTACGCACCTATGTGTACAGCGCGTATAGAATTATGAAGAAATATAGAGTAGAACTGACAGTTTCGGTATAAACGTGTTAATTAGAAATGTACTACACCAAGCGTAATAAGAGACATTATTCTTCATCGTCTTGTAAATTTAAAACAGCGAATTAAGGTAAAAGGTAGGCGCTACAAGTTCGTTGTATAAATCGACATGACATATGTATGTTCATGGCATCATAATTGACAAACACATAATTGGAATCTTTCACATTTTTCTCTTATCAATATTATAGTGCAACAAAGATTCATTCATTTGTTTCAATGTTTAAAAGCCATACCGTTTGTCAAATTTTTAATTTGATTTTAAGAAGCTTTTTGCGATTACTTGTTATTTAATTTTAGAAGCCCTTCTTAAGTGGCCACTCACTTACAGAGTTTTGGAATGGATTTTGTCATTCGGATAAGAGTCTGTATGATGTTGAGCACCTATAGATGATTTTACTGAAGTAGCACACACATGCAGTTTTTACTTTGGATCATGTCCTTGCGAGTCACGATGCGCTTAAAAACCGCATGGACACACATAATAAATATAGATTTGGTAACCACGTCTTTGTCGTTTGGTTGAAAATATCAAAAACGTTCAAAGCAGTTTTATTCCTATACATGCAAATTTAAGCAAATTAAAAGCTGAAAGTTATTCATTTAAAGCTTAAAATAATATGTTGAGTTTTAAAATTCCTTTTATACTAAAATCAGAAGTTATAGATAACAGTTTTTTTAAATTTCTTCATTAGTCCATCATAAAATTGTCAGGTCAATATCCCCGGAGACTGTACTATTTGATCCAGAAAATTTTTTACGCTGTATTTCGAAACGCCCCAGCCTTGTTTTAAGCTGGTCAAAGTTAAGGTAACCATCTTTTTTTGACTTAAAACCAGAATATAGAGGGGTTCACTTTGGGGACCAGACTAACATAGCGAGTTCCAGGCCACGCGAGAGGGCCTCTTTTGAACTCCCGAAAGGCCTCCCTTAGCCTCGAAAGGAAAAACCAGGCCAAAAACCAATACGGAATAAAAGAAGAGAGCGTACTCAAAAATCAGTACTCTCTTGGGGAAAAACAGTACTTAGTCGAAGTTGAATTCAGTTCCTAGGCGTGTGTCTTGGGTAGGTGAAGTGAGGGTTTTTAAGAGACATCAGAACATTGATGCGGTAGTCATCCTCATAATGACACTATATGTACTATCACAACTCAAATAAACTGTTTCCATTTCTAGTAGCTGCATAAGAGAGGCTTTAAATCTAACCAAAACAAAATTCATAGAGGGGGAACCAGAAGAGGTAGGAGTATGAAATTTGGTAGTTGTGTTCAGCATGCCCGCAGACAGATTCTTGGATTAAAAATTGTCAATCGAAAACAAAAAGAAGAAAAAAGTTTATACGAATCTTTAAAAACAAAAACTTTTAAGAATTTTGTTTGCCACACAGAAAAAAGAATTTCTTCCTTTAAGTATATGTGTATGTTTAACAAAATATATTTCCTTTAAGTTGATATACAGTGTGTCCACATTTCGATGCTCACTATTGGGATCTCGGAAATTGTAAGAGATACAAAGTCGGTTAAATTAGAAAAGATTTGGCTATTTTGGAGATCAGTTTACTTATGCTTTTGATTTTTAAAAAAAGTTCACAGCTTACTAGATATTTGCTAAAAACGAAATTATCTTTTTTTTTAAGTGAAATATCTCAGGAACGAGCAAAGATAGAAAAGAACAGCAAAGAGGGTGTTTTAGAGAATTTACTCTGAAACACAAAAAAATTATTTTTGCAATTGTCTTTTGTTTTACTTTGGGGGTGAAACGTAAATCCAAATTTTTTCTAATGGGACGTCTACTTGATTTCCATATTACTGAACTGCACGCCTTAAATGCTTTTCAGTGATTCATGGTTTGACACAGCTATTCTTTTGTTTTACCGTGTTATGAAGTGAAAGTCATTTTTCATCATAGTGTGCCATGACACCTAACACACAAAGTCAAAGAAATTCATTTGTTATGCAAAAATTGCTAAAACAAAATAAATACGCTTTTATGGGGCATTAGCTGCTTACTTGATGCTATCTGTGAATGCTCAGTAAAATATCTTAAAAGCATCTTCTGTTTTGTTTTAGCAATTGTTACATAGCAAATGTAATTTATCTGATAAAAATCAATGATTTTCATATGTTTAAAGCCATGGCACACTAAGTGGGAAATGCTTTTTATTTAAAAAAAAATAAGATTATTTCTTTTTTAGCAAATATATAGTAAGCCGTGAACTTTTTTGAAAAAACAAAAGCATAAGTACATAAACTGATCTCTAAAATACCCAAATCTTTTCTATTTTAACCGACTTCGTATCTCTTACAATTTCCGAGATCCCAATAGTGAGCATCGACATGTGGACACACTGCATATCTCAATCAAGTAAAGTTGTTTGATGCAAGTATACCTAGGTATATGTTTAAAGGAAGACAATTATTTGTTTAACTGGTAGAGTATATTTAAAGCTAATAATCTTAGTTTAAGCAGGGATCGATTTAAATTAAGACTATTACTGTTTCTTATGAAGTATATTTAAATGTTTCTTTTAAATATTACAATAATGTTCGTTTAAATTTAGCAATATTACTACAAGTGAAAATATTCTATAGATGTCGGTAGAATCTGTTCATGCTGTAAATAGTGTTGCAGGCATTTTATATAAGAGAATTTGCAAAATACATATTTTCAGTCAAACGTGATAAGATCAAACAAGATTTTTCTTATAATAGTCTGAGAACTTTTCATAAGGACTGTTTTAAGTTTTTAATAAATTTTCCTATTTCTTGGGTAGAATTTTTCCTGTTGAACTGTAAATTTTGCAGTTTAAGGAAATTCTTACTAGTCCAGTTAAATAAGGCGAAATTAAGGCCAAACCTCGGAATAAAAGGTACAAAACTAGAAATTTGCATAGATCTTTGTCTCGACGTTATAAAGACAGGGCTTAAAAGCCTCATAAGATATCATGTCCGCTAGTCAAGATATCAAAAGTTAAAAGTCACGAAGATCGGTTTTTTACAAATATCTCGCTTCCTATGACTTATATGTCGTTGGAGGTTCTCACAAAACTTGTAGAGTATATCAAATTCTCTACAAGTTTGGTTCTACGCATTTCTCTGTATGATTAACCGTTTTCAAGATAGAGCACGGAGAGGAGGAAGCGCGCAGCCTTTTATAGGTTAACGCTATGTAAACTTTACGAAGTTAATTATATAATAAAATAATAACAATATTAATATTTGGAAAGCGAGATATTTACATACTTTTGATATTTTGACTAGTGGATACGATATCTTATGAGACTTTTCGATCCGTCTTCAGAACGTCAAAACAAAGGTCTGTGACAAATCTTTAGCTTTCATTCAGAGGTTTAATCCTTATTTTACTGGATTATACTCAAAAGTAAGAAAATAAAATAAAATTATGCAAAAACTTTTAAATTTTGTGCATAATTATTATAACTTAGAACTAAACAAAAATAAAGAAATCGACTTAGACCAAGAATATATATATTCACTTCTAAAATTGCGGTTTTTTTGCTAATTTCAGATTAAACATCCATAAAATAATTGTACGTACTGCATTGAATTCAATCATATCTTCAGCTTAAACTAAGAATATCTTATATTTGAACCATAAACATACGGTATTCTTTAAAGAACCAAATATCTATTTGCTTATATACAAACTTATCTAATGTTTGAATTGAAACGGATAGCTTTAAATGAAGCAATTCTTTTTTGAGTGCATTTTGAGCAATCGTATTTCGGTCATTGTTAACCGATTTTGAAAATTTCCTTGAACGTTTACTGCGTTCCAGATATTAAAAATCTTATTACAGAAGAAAAAGCTAAAGTTTTTCAAACGTGAGCACAGGTACAAGTTTAGATCAAAGATTTCATTTCCTATTTCCTTCACAATGGTATTTAATATAATGTAATAAGTGGAGGCTTGCTATCTGGTATTTACGGGTTATTTCCTATTGCAGATTTTTAATAAAATGTACACGTATGTATTTAATAAAATAATTTAATTAGTTTTATCAACGGTATTTTTAAACAAAAGTTACCAATTCTACAAAACAGTCTATTAATATTTTCTTTCTTTTTCATTTCTAACCCATTAACGCCTTTAATTTATAAAGTAATTAACTTCCTCTATAATTAAACCTCGTAGGACTAAAAGTTCTGCAATTACGAAAGCCGTAAACCTAGGTAAAAGCAGAAATACCTTTGGTAAAAGTTAAAACTCTAGTCACGCTTCGACGCTTTTCCGAGCGCAAGGGTTTCTCAGTCTTAAAACACAGGAAACTGTTTTGTTATATAATTTTATTTTGTAAATCTACCTTGCCACATAATATGATGATGATCGAGTTACATTATCGGTTTTCAGTAATGTAATAGCGGAAATGTTTTAATATAGGGTTGGCTGCCTTTAAATAAGACGAAGGTTTCCTATGTCAAGGTTTAAATTATTATTAGCGGGATTTATACGTTAGCATTACAATGAATTACTGTATCATCCGTAAAAAAATACAAAATCACATCGGTTTCCAATTCTACGGTACTTATAAAATTACTAGAAAGCGGAATAGATTATAAAACGCAGAAAATAGCTACTTTCGCTTACGTTTACATTACTGCGGTGTTATGTTAGTTTCGTTACAATGTTTTATATTTTATAACGATTAAGATCTGGATGCAAATGCAATTTCCTTTAAATACTAAAAAAACTATTATTTACATATTGTAAAATATAGCTTGAGACGCATAAACCATGACATTAATTGTTTTTATTACCATAGTACGTCACGTTTTTCTCAGAATGAATGACAGGTAAATAAAGGTGACTGTCGCTGAAAGAATTAATGTTTTCAATGTCAATATCAGACTTAAATACAGTGGGCAGAATATGTATTTGTACGGCAAGCAATCCTAAATTCAATTGCTTAGTATATAACAAAAGAAAAAATAGATTCAAATGGTGAAATGAAACATACACAGCTATGCAAATTCTGCCCTTAAGCAACACTGGATAAGTTTAGCACGTTAAAATTGTAATTTACAAGTTATATCTTTTTCTGAAATCGCCAGTAAAGTAGTCCGAAAACTTCGAAATAGTAAAGTAAGGCGAAATCGGCTGTAAAGTCATTCTTCGATGCTATGCAACCCATAATTATAAGACATTTTTTTGTAAAGTAGTATTATTTTATCTTTATCTGAAGAGAAATACTTCTAGGGTAAGTGAACAGGTTTACTATCCAACCAGTGTGCGTGTCGAATGATTAGAAGACTTGATGGAATCGAATGTTTAAAATTGGACCCATTCCAGACGGGTAAGAGAAAAGGAAATACCTACTTATTTTGACGTAAATGATAGAAACTATAAAAATGGTTAGAGAGGATGGTATGTTTTGATTTCTCCATTGGGGAGACAACGCAAATACCAGGCAAACTCTTAAAACAGGAAAGATATAAATCGTACCATTATCAGTCATTAGAAGCTACTGGAAGGGAATGAAGAGAGGCAAAGTAGATTACAATGAAAGGAATAATAATATAGATCCAAATATTTTACAAACGATATTATTATTTACTTATGAAGCAAAATTCTAGTTTCTCATAAATGCTAATTTACAAAATAACAGGATAAACACTCTATGTTTGCTCATAAAGTTTTACTAAATCTTAGTAGCGCTATTATTTTATTGTTTTATAATAGAGCATTTGCGAAAACACGTGAGATTGGACGTAACGTTTTTCTTGTGCAAAAACGTTATATTGCGTCGAATGAGAAACTTTTCGTCATAAACGTAATGAAGTTCACGAAAAATCAAGTTTCATTCCCTACACGTAAAAAATAATGTTACGTTCAACGTCATCGTGTTTTTGCAAACTTTCTAATAGGACAGTGTGCTACTAAGATTTAGTAAAACTTTATTAGCACGGCCCTTTATATCTTTTTATACTGCAATTTTTACTATGCAGAAATTCCCTAAAAATTATTGATCATTGTCCTAATATTGCTCTTTAAAATAAATACAATTGTATACTGTTTGCTTTTCGTAATTATAGCAACACACAACTAAGTGTATACTAAGGTAACACAAAAACAATAATGCTCCCAAAAGTAAATTCTCTGCATATTAATTTCAGGATTTCAGAAAAGATTTACTGTCGTCATAATTAAATTACAGGCTATCTTAACGCCAAATGCGTGTAGTACTATGCTAACTCGCGTTTGGCGTTACACGTAGCACTGAAGTTCAGTTTTTTAACACTCATGTGGTTATTTGCCAAAGTGCCAGCCACATTCGTAATTAAAAAATTGAACTTTAGTGCCTTGATACACAAATAGGTATGCAGTTAACTCATCAAGTGTTATTGCAAAATGCCTTATACATAGCATAATCTGTTTTTAATGTCTAATTTAATGACGCAGTTAGTGCCACATTACAAGTATTTCACTAATTCAGTCATTACATTCCAAAATATAAGGCATTTTGAGACACTATTTTATGAGATGACTGCATATTTAGCACGGTAAGTAAAGAGAATTTTGTATGTATCTGATTAGGAATAATTCGTTTTTTTATAGAGTTATTCATGAGTGATGACGCCCCTTAATAAAAGTGATAAGCAACACAACCTACAGATTTCCAAAAGCACGTTGATATTTTTAAATTAAAAGACTGAAAAACAAAGCAGTCTGTTCAGTTTGACATTTTAAATTCCAATTTTACGTTAATACAAATTAGTTTGAAAATGTATTCGAATAATAAAAACACAGATAATTATGATAGTAATTAATGCCAAGTGTCGGAAAAATCCAAATTTGATACCAATTACTTACGTGGACGGTACCCTCTAGGAAGATATTCTACGGAAAGAATATTCAAACGATTAAACTTGGTTTACTTTAACAAGCAACTGTCACTGTCAAGTTGACGATTTATAGTATATAGGTACACCAATTCTTATTAGGAAATTTCATTTTCTATTGTTGAAATGAACGAATAATTTAATTGCCATGTTATTTAAAATTATGAGTAGTTTTATAAGTTTGTAATTTTACTGTTTCCCAATACTAGCTTTATTTAAAATTTCCGAAGTTTTGTCAAATACTACCTAAAACCATTTAGTAACTTTTTGTAACTAAATTCTAGGTACAATCAGAAAAAAGTCACATTAAATAGGTCAGAGAATATACAGAAATCTTGACATTGACAGTTGTTTGCTATAATGAATAGCGTTTAGAAAGGAATTTACGTGAGAATTGACTAATATCTTAGAAAGAGTGAAAACTTCATCTCGCAAATGCTTGCAGACGTGTATTGCAAATAACGGACAATAGCTCGAACACAGGTTACAATAATCACATCTTGTTTGTTTAATTTATCTTAATCTAAATGCTCTTAATTTACCATTCCCGTTACTTACTTTTTTGTAAGTTTTAAGTTTGTTGCATTGTGTTTGTTGTTCATGTCTAATTTTTGTATTGCGTTAATAAAAAGCAATTAGCATCATACACGTCCTACACAGTTAAGGAAGGACATCAGCAATGCTTGCTAGCGTTGTAGGCGCTGAATGGTGGTCGTCAAGAGCTCTTTGCAATACATCTCACGCGTGCTCAACTGGGGTTAGGTCTGGAAAACGTGATGGTAGTGGTAGGTTTGGAATATCCTAGCACTACAAGTCTTTTTTCGACAATGCGAGTACGATGTGGTCTTGCATTGTCATTTAGAAACAGAAATTCGTTTCCAATGGCACTACAGAATTGTATTAAAATGTTAACAATGACTCCGATGTGTTGGATACTATCCATGTTACATATATTCAAGTCTGTACGTCCATAAAGCAAGCCATGCTCGAGCCTCCCTGATATGCATGTACAGGTTGACAGTAGCGTTGACTTTCTGGTATATTGGATAAAGTCCATATCCTTAAATGACGGCTGTCTGAATAAATCCCAAACCTGGACTCGTCGAAGAAGAGCAATATTAGCGCCGGTAGTAT
>VTPC01001393.1:10857-85167 GCA_011009095.1 Ignelater luminosus | reverse complement strand
TTTTCATTGTTAGGCCAGAAATATAAATAGCAACCCTCGTATGGGTGCCTACTCAGAGGAACAAGGAGAACGTTTTCACCAGGATGTGATGGACTTTGAACGACGTTACCAAGAGCAGTACAACGAGAGTATGATGGGAGATTACATTTGGAGTTTAATACGAGAAAGCCCTTACAAACATAAGAGAAATACAAAAAATATTCATTTTTAAACCTAATATTTAGTTATTTTATATTTATATCTTATTATTTATCACAAATATTGAATTAAAAAGACTTTGATGTTCAGTAAAAACTTTTCTAATCGCAATTTAAAATAAAATTTAAAAAAAAATAAAAAAAATCAGTGATTTTTTTCAAAAATTCGGAAAATTGCTCTAGTTTCTACAAAAGCAAACTTTGATCCAAAAAATAATTTTTTCCTTTAGTTTTAGCGTCCGAGAAACCAGAATTTCACATGCAGAAGCCAGACCCAAAAATCGTGTTGACCGGTGTTATTGCATGTGCAAGTCATAAAATAAAGAAGAAAAACTAATAAGGAAAAAATGAAAAATGAGCAAGCCTATCACGTACAACCCAACCATATTATCTAATTTTTTTTCTTTATTTACAAATTAATACTAACAACTTTTATAGTTGTAACGGTTTCTTAATACTTAATATAATCTTTCAGTGTCAATCTGCACTGGCATTTTTAGATCAAGCTGGCATACTGATTTAAATTCGAAATTTCTGTTACATAATTCTGTTTTTGCATCAGACAATCTGAATGTTAAAATAAAGTACGGATTTTCGTTTTGAATAGGAAAGGTTCTACATAAATACATACATGTATGAGAAAAAACTAAAAGTAAAAATACTTTAAAATAATCTTAATTAATTCATTTGAAAGCAACAAACAACGCACAGAAGACACATGCATATTAAGTTTGAAATGTAGTATAATAAAAATAATATTTGATAATACAACATAAATATCGATATCAAAAAAATAAATGTTAAATTGGTAGAAATACGGGTACAAAAATAAATCAACAAATTGTAATTTTCACACAAGTGTTAAAGTTTTAATAATTTTTAGAAAATAAAATCTAGAAAGATTACATAATAGAAAATTAACGCGTCCAATCTTATTAGACAGAAAAAGTTGTAATATCAATCACCGCTTGGTTAGAAAAAAGTCTAATAAATGTCCAATATTTTGTTTATACTTCAAGCAACACTATCACTGAAATAGAGAGTGTCGGTAATAGTAATTTCAAATCTTCTTGTCATGTTTATATTTTCTTTTTAAACTAAATAATAATCACGTTTAGTTCATGGTCAAGGTTAAACAGTTAAGACTTGTTTTACAGGTAGATTAAATCTATAACTAAGCAACAGTCGCGTAATCATGCGGGCGGTAGAATTCGCTATTTTATTATTGCGATTTTATGTACACCTTGAACTCGTAAGAACATTGGAAAAGAAAATAGATAAAGCGTGTTTTGTACATTAGATAGCATTTTATTAGCGGCTTGTTATAAACAAGGTAGCAATTTATATATTTTTTTCTTGCACCTTGCAATTTGTCTACGATGTTTAAAATAATCACGTAAATCACAGTAAATAGAAATCACTTATTTAGACGGCAACCTTTATTTGAAGATTCAAAATATTGGTCAACAATACTACTTAATAGGTTTATTTAATGAATTATAATAAATTATAAATATGAGGATATCTTTGTTTTTATGATGTTTCCGGTTTGTTATTTATGTCTTAATATTCAGTTCAAATATTCTAGCCTGTCTTCAAAGATATTAAAGGTGCTAATTATTATGTAACATTTAACAACTCTGAATGATTCCTAGAAGTTTAGCCAATTTTGAAGGAATTTTAAATGCTCAAATTTGAAACCACACACATACTCCAGAGTTTATAAAAAAATATATACCTGGTTTTTACAACATGTTGTAATATTCAAGAATCGCAAGGAAGTATCCGTCTATCACATAGGATTTTAGTATAAATTAGATTTTGGGTTATAATTTTCTGGTAGTTGAGCAGACATCTCAGAAAGCAATCAATTTCCTCGTCTCGCCAACGGCGCTATGGATCATCGCTTATTGTAAATCACAAAATGCTTTAGTTACAAGCAGTAACTAACTGCACGTGTGCATGCCAATAATCGGATTACTTTACTTATCCATGCAACGGGTCATGACGATGACGATGACATTGTCAAGCTCGAGGATTACCGCTTAGGAGTACCAGCCGGACCATGGTTGGCACTCCTGTGTAGGTATGGCATGTCCGTCTGCGGTCGCTCACCGCTGCTGTTATGCGTGTCCGTTGAAAGCGACTTGCAAACCAATGATTGTCCTCGAGCCAAACAATGCACGTTCACTGATTTTTAACTAATTTGATATATGGAAATCATGCTAATGGAACGGAAAATATTCACATTTCACACTGGTCTCTGGATGGATCTTAAAAGTTTTAAACCGAACGTTCTAATCACGTCCCACGCATTGTATTTAAATTTGATTTAAGGTCTCCTCCGATGAAGAAACGAATTTTGCACATATTCAATGCTTTACGTAATATATCTATTTACATGCAGTTACAACAGTTAAGTATGTATGCAATATATTGTAGTTGACAGCTAAAGGTATTTTTAATTGTAAGGGAGTTATAAAAATACTAGTAACACCTATTAATTTTGCTCACTGTTGCGGTTAAAAGGTTTTAAAATTTTGCAGTCTGTTTGATTATACAGTTTCGTGGAACAATTTAATTACAGGGTTTTTTCACTCTTACGTTTGATGACGTAATAACCTGTTTCAAATTAGATTGACAACGCAAATGGTACATGATTTTTTTCTTTGGTTTGTCTATTCATATAATTTATCCCGGTCTACATCTATGTTTAATTACTTCAGAACAATTCTTTTAACAAGTGTTTCATCCTTTAAATTTGTGAAGCTACAGGCGCCAACCATGCAGAAAATATCTCGTACCAGTATCACAAGAGGAAACTTTTTGCTATCCTACTTGTGTATATCGCGAAAACGGTCTATTTTAGAAAATGTAGTATGTGTGTTTACAGGAACTTTCCGTATTGTTAAAAGTAAGTTCTTCACGGTCGATTAACAGATGGAATCCTACACCTAATGCAAATTATTTAAAATGAAGGATGTCCCGAAAATTGATGTCAATATTGCTCAAAAAGATTACTAATACTTCGTACTTGGCGTTGCTATTACGCGGCACCATAATCTTTTTATCTTTCTCATGCTGCTAATGTTGTACTGTGTAGCATTTGTATAAGGTATAACCAGCATGAAGTGGGTAAGCATTGATCGTCATTATTCTCCACTGATGCCAAACAAGAACGAAACGATGCCCAATGCTTGCACAATTAGACAACTTGGTATGTACTTACGATTTTGAAAATATTAATTTTTGAATAGTAAATGTATCTATGTGAATCTAGTCAGGTGGTTGAAAGAATTTTTGTTAGATTTGATTGGAGGTAAAATTAAAGACTGTCATAATAAAACTTAAAGTCAGAGATCAATCTTACTGCAGATCGTGCTATGATTGCAAATAAAATAAAAAAATAATTTAGGCAGCACATTTTGAAAAAACACAAAAACGAACTGAAATAATTAATCGTAAATCTGAATATTTGGGTGTACCGATCCGATCAATGCAAACAGATCCGATTTAACTGAAACGATTAGACTAAAGGCAAAACTGAAAATGTATGGAGCCCTTTAACAACGAGAAAAGAATTAGTTTTCTGGTGACGTGTCATGAAATGTCTTTTAAACAAGTTCACTTGCTCCTCTCTGGTATAATAAAGTGTGTTCTCTCATTAATCCGTTATTAGAAAAACGAAGATTAAAAATTGATTTGTGTGAATATTTTTTTAATTATTTTCAAACTTTTAACTGAATACAAAATTATATCAACATTAATAATATAAACTTAAAAAATTACTTATTTCTATAAAAATTAACAACTTTCATGTTAAGGCCACTAATCAGGTTCGTTACGGTTGTATCCTGTAGTTTTTTCAACATCTTCTTCCAATTTTCTTTAAAGTTTTTTTAATTTCTGGCGATTTTATCCATTTTTCTTAGTTTTGCTTTGCATATTGCCCAAAATTTTTCAATCGGTCTTATTTCAGGACAATTTGGAGGGTTGAGGTCTTTTAGGACGTGTTTTATCCCGTTTTTCTTGTACCACTCTATGGTGTTTTTGGCATAGTGGCATGATGCCAAATCCGGCCAAAACAATGGTTTTACAACATGTGTTTTATAAAAGGGTAAAATTCGTTTGTTAAGACATTCTTCTATATACACCTCTTTGTTTAAAATTTTAGATGTTATGAACGGTGCCGTTATTTTGCCGCAAGTACATATTCCTTGCCATATAAGGTATTTCTTGGAAAACTTATCACGTTTAACAGTCTTATACCTTTTATCCATCCAATGTCTTATGGGCTTGAAAATTATAAAATCTTGGTCCAGGTATTTGTCTATAATCAGCATAAACGTATGTCTCGTCATCCATTAAAATGCATCCTTTATGTTTGGACAGAATCTTCTCATATAGCTTTCTTGCTCGACTTTTTGCTACTGAATTCTTCATTTCGTTCCTGTTTGGCACTTTCTTCACTTTTCTTATTAAAATATTATATTTTTTTTTTAATTCTGCATATATTTGATGGAACTGTTTGAAATTTTGTTGCAATTTCTCTGACAGAAGCATTCGGATGCCTATAATAATATGATCTTATTTTTTTCTCCCGAGTAACATTACCTCGCTCCCTTTTTCCAGTACCAGACTTCTTTTCCGTTGTTTTAGTTTCCCTGTAATGTTTAATTATAAGCGAGACTGTAGTTCTTGGCATATTTAACTCTTTAGCAACCGCTGAATATGTTTTATTAGGATTAGTTAAATAACTGGAAATCACTTTTCTTCTATTAATTTCTTCTTTTGATGCAGTTTTTAAGAAACATTTAAAAACTGCAGCTACTCAAACTAACATCTCAATTATACAAATTACAGGTTATGAATATGACGTTTTGTAAAAACAAAAGAATCCAAATCAAACAGGCGACTTTTACAAATCGTTTCTTTAATGACGGATTTATGAGGGAACACACTTTACACCAGTGGGTAGTGAGATTTTCTGAAACTTGGGCATTATAACGAGGAAACTCAAAATAAGCTAGCTTTTTGTACTAAAATCTTTTTTTACAAAACGGCGCCTGTCGAGATCTTGAAATTCGAAACAAAAATTTCTTGCATAAAATGTTTTTGATAAAAAATAAAAGCGACCTGTTCAATCGTTTTTCTCAAAATTTTAATGTTACTTTTTTGACCCAGTATATTATAGACTACACTACCCTATCAGTCTTATAGCAATGTTTCGGGTTTGCAATAATAAAGATCGTTTATAAAGTTTCCAGTCTTATAGCAAGTATTTCTATCTGTCATAATCATTTGCATGCCATTCAAATACATAGTTTGTAAGCAAGAAAAAGGTAATATCTGATTTTAACTGTCATGGATGCTGGCAGTTGTTACTGAAATTTAAACCAAGAACAGAGGCGATGCTCAATGAATGAGGTACAACTCACCGTGATAATCTGCATACTTCCAACATTGCAACTTACCTGCAACAAAACAATCGATTAGTTAAAGGAAAAATAGTACAAAAATACAATAGTACAAGTCTTACACCAGCATTCAGAAAAGCTGAAACGAGATATACAGTGCGACCAAAAAAACGACGAAGTTAAAGTTAGTCATGGCTAGTACGATGTTATACTTGCCGCGCCGCCGAATAGATAGAGTAATTACATGCAATGCTTGTGCTATTTTCACAAAAAAGGGGAGAATTCTCTCTACAAGACCATTTATTTTGGGAATATCTATCTGTCGGGGCGGCAAGTACAGTTATTACAAAAAGTAGTAGGAAATATACAAAGATCAAAGCCGTATTTTGTAACACTTAATTCTTAGATTTAAGGTTATAAATTCACATTCTAATAACCATAGTCAGATAGGTAATTTGTAACCAAGATACAATGATCTTATTCATCTCAGCCAGGTTAAACAAATCCATTTATAAACATTCTCTTGTAATAAATACCAATAAATTGGGCAATTTCGAAACCTATAAAAAGTTTCTCGTTTGAACTTCTGATTAATTCAGACTGATCACGCGCTATGGTCAAAATTTAGATTTCCTGATTTTCGCTAGTCACCTTCCTACATTTTCTATTCTATTCAACTATTCATCAAATCAGGCCTAAGATTTCAGTTCAAATAGTTTTGAAGATTTTAAAAATTTAAGAATTGACATCGTTTAAGAATAAGACCCTTTATGCGAGTTACACTTATTTTTTAGGTTTGATTCTTAATTATCATAGAGTTAGGGGAAAAAACGGGCCATTTGCACAACCTCGTTTAAATCTAACTAGAGCTTAACTCCATGGATGCAATTGACAAAACCAGTTGTATCCATGGAGTTATGTCCTAATTAAATTTATGTAAGTGAAACCGATCGGTGCAAACGTCACTCTAGTAATTAAACTGGCCGTCACAGATGAGTTAACAATTACTAGCCTACTACGTTTTGGCACTATTAAGTAAAAAACTATGTTTTGTCTTTTTCCCGAATTGAGCTATAAAAATCATTTGCGTCGTTGATTTGTTTTCTTCGATGAAACTGAAAAGTACTAGTTTGTCTAATTTTTGAAGAAGTTCATTTGAAAATAGATTTATTACTTATATAAACAATAAGAGTATCTAAAAAATAATAAGGAGTTCAATAGAATCTCTGCGCAGCGATTAAGGAAAAAAAGTAAAATAATGATTAATGTTTATACGCAGGCCTGCATTAGCAATGACAGGTTACATCTTTGTTTTGCTGTGAATGAACTTGTCGGGGTTACATTCCGATGAACGGGTTGAAATTGTAATCGTATCGCTTGATATTATTACTCATAATTTAGTGTTAGTCACTGATAGAATGATTTGTTTTTAATCGTAAAATGGTGACACATTCAAAGGGAACTGAATCGAATTAAAATTAACGTCGCCTTCAAACGATTTATATACGAGCCAATCTACTGTTTATTATAGTCACAGATTTAATGACAGGATAACTATGAAACGACTTTGTGAAATGAAAATGAAGATTATGTATGATTTATTTTGCCTGAAAGTGACTGCAATTACTGCGACACTTGGCTTCCTGAAAGTCTGCCTCAGAATTTCATTAGTTTATTCTTCATTTATTTTAGTCATAAATTAGTCGTTGCTACTTTATAAATTTGGGAAGATCAAATTAACTGCAAGGTTAAGGAAGTATACAAAGCGGATATGAGGGAAGTAGAAGATTAACAGAGCATACAATGAATATTCTACCATAAGGAATATGATGATGTTAGATGATTATTTAATCTGATTATCTTATAACAGTTTTCTCTTTAACTTGTAAAAAAGTGATCTCTTAAAAAATATAAATTTATCATTTGTTTCATTCTTTATTTCTGGTTAATTCTATTTTTACCATCTTATTTTGAAATTTTCTTTTCCTGTTCTAAATAACCTAATTGCCAATTCTTTTGTTTGTCGTGCAGCAATTGACGGTTCTCTAGTGTAATTTCACTTTGATTACTAGAAAGTGCATAGAAAAGGTGGGTTTCTATTTCTGCGCTTGCGAAATGAAAGTTGCTTTAATGTGCTCTTAATATAGCCTACAGAAATTGTGGTACTAATATCAATTTAATAAAGATACCAATTTTGTATAGTATGCAATTTTAAACAACGTTGGTTGGCCCCTATAATCTACAATTTTGATTGGATGCATTTACACTGCCAATTAAGTTAATCAAATGCACGAACGTTAATCAACAATATGCAACGCCTACAACGATAACAGTAAATGCTCACCCATTTAATGCTAAAATTAAGAAAAAAAAGCCTGCTTTGGTGTTTCAATACGAATCAAACACGGTTTATTAATTTTAATCGATTGTAAACGGCCATTGTAACATAATAAGCAATAAGACGCCACAGGTTTCAATTGTATAGTTGCCGTATTCCTTGGTACTTTAACATGGATTTATGGTTTAATTACTACAATATGTTCATAAATAAAACGAGACCTTAGGGATCTATAATAACAGTTTAAAGAAAAAACTAATAATCCCATTATTCTTCTAAAGAAAAAAGACAAATACGCAGAAGTAAACCCTATCATGTTGCTTATAAAATTAAAACTGGTTAATAATGAATTTGCTTGTTTTTCTCTGTAATTATAAAGACTCAACTCACGCAAAACAAACTTTAAATAGATAACATTTTATCTACCTACTTTATCCACAAAACACGAAACATTTTATTCGTAAAATAACAGCCTGATTAGAAAACAAGTAAACAACACCGCTATTTGTTTTGTTTTTTCTTGTTTGTAAATCACGAAAAGTTCATTTGCAAAACAATCAACTTGCCCCCAGCTTCTTCATTTTTCTGCTGCCACACACGTCATTAGTATATTAGCAAACCTTTAATTTAGTTGTTAGTTGCATATGGAGAATCTAATTTGAACAATAGACGAGTTTTTTTTTTATTTAATTCAGTTCCGTAAGCATATAAATCTTCATAAATGTGATTGGGTAGTATGGAATTTGAAAAGAATGAAGTTGTTTGTTCGTGCTTTTCTATAACAGTTACCAAGAGGGAAAAAAATCAAAAACAAAACCTTAGTAGACTAGTTTCACAAGATAGATGGATTTGCACATATGCACATGCTAAAACTTTTATTATTAGTTGTACAAAAACAGGTTGTTAATGGGAGTTAGATGTTTGAATATTTACAATTTGATGTAATGATGTTCAATTTTCTTGACGTCATAGTTTCAGGCTGTAAACGTCATCGAAAAATTCTTTTGAAGGGCAACCTATACTTTGTGTGGCGGAATTGGATAGCCCAACGTTTTCTTCAAGAAAAATGTTAAGAAATATCACATTTGCCATGAAAATGATAACCATTAAACAAATTCGATTTATAGTCCAGGGAATAGAGAGATATTTGCTTGCACAAGGTTATGTAGTTCTAATTTTTGGATATGATGTGTATATCGGTGCCCTAGTGAAAAACCCAAGTTTTCGACCTCGTCGCCCCCGTGCGAGCTCCGTGGGGCCCCAAAAACCATCAAAATTCCAGACTTTTTTCAGTTTTTTGATAATATCTTTTTACCAAAGCATTACAGAGGAAACAGTTTTGATTAAAAGTTGTAGAGCATTGTATTTGCTACAACTTTTTTGAGATTTTTGATTTTTTAAACCGTTTTATTACTATTTAATTAATTATTACTTATTTTTATTAATAATAATAATAATATAATGTTAATTTCACATAAATGAATTTATATAAATCAAAATATTAATCATGAAACCTGATGGGCAATTGAAATAGCAACATTAAAATGAAAAGATGAAGAAGCCGATTACCAATTTTTATAATTATAATAATAGGAGATATTATAATAATGCAGATACTATAGTAATAAGAAAAGTTATAACTGCATACGTTTGGCTGTGGTTTCTGGCTTCGAAGCTTCAGTCAGTTCTTCTTCAACGTTTTCTCTTAGTAGCTCAGTTGGATCATCTTCATCAGCTATAATGTACGCTGTATTTTCACAAGTTTGCCCAGAGCAGTGTTTACTAATGATAGAGCACCTGACTCCGGCCTTTCTACAGCTGCAGGCATTAGTGCATCCTTTCTTGCAGTGACAGGAAATGAAAAGTCAGGATTGACTGAGGAACTATCCCTGGCGGTTTTAATAGGAACAAGTCCCGTACTGTCTTTCCTCCATCCCCATCCAGAGGGTTTTTCATTTCGCTAATCCATGTATGGACATATGGTACATAGCAGTATCCTATGTCGGTGGCAGCTTTGCAAGATTGGACTTACTGCCAATAGCAGTTTTGGAAGAGGTGTTTTTAATGTTGTTGCTTTGTCACCAGCATAAAGATGAAGAAGTATACGTTTTATGTGAAATTAACATTATATTATTATTATTAATAAAAATAATAATTAATTAAATAGTAATAAAACTGTTTAAAAAAAATCAAAAATCTCAAAAAAAGCATCATTTTTACGAAAAATTGATAACTTTAATGAAGAGTAACTATTTACCTAATCGTTCTACAAAAACATTTTTTATACAAAAGTTGTAGCAAATCTAATGCTCTACAACTTTTAATCAAAACGTTTTCTTCTGTAATGCTTTGGTAAAAAGATATTATCGAAAAACTAAAAAAGTCCGGAGTTTTGATGGTTTTTGGGGCCCCACGGCGCCCGCACAGGGGCGACGAGGTCGAAAACTTGGATTTTTCACTAGGGCATCAATATACACAACATATCTAAAAATTAAAACTACATAACCTTTTGCAAGCAAAGGCCCCTTTTTCAGCCTCTATTCCCTGGACTATTACTATTAATGTCAGTTGTACTGATAGGTTGTGTTACGTTTTACTGCAAGTTACCGAAAATCCTCATCCTTCAACTAGACAATTGGCACAGGATAATAACTTTAGTCACGGAACTGTACTAACTATTTTTTGCAAAGAAAAATTTCACCCGTAAAAGGTAACATTAGTTCACGGAGAGATTATGGACATAATATGATAACAATCCACGTTTCGTAAATCATATTGTTTTCTCTGACAAAGCTAAATTTTCACTGAACGGAGCTGTAAATCGACACAATTGCCGTTATTGGTCGCAGCGTAATCCTCATTGAGTGAAGAAATTACATAGGCAGTATCCAGAGAAGATCAGTGTTTGAGCAGGAATTGTTGGAAGCAGAATTTTTGGCCTTGTTTTTTTTTGAATACATTAAATGCCGCTAAATATTTAGATTTATTGAGGTTTGAATCTGTTCCTACATTAGCCGTATTGTTTCCAAACGTGTCAATTAAACTCTCTGGTGCATACACTTCCAACTATTCTATCCGCTGTAATACAAGCGTAAAATCGGTCCAGTACACTGTGAGGCAGAATTAAAATTATATCATTTTATTAAAGAAACGTTAAAAAAGTAGAATTTGTTATTTCGATATACACATAGCATCTCATGGTACGTTCGATATCTCATCAAAGTAGAGTTTGGGTCATTACTAATTGAAAATAAAGAGCGGTCAGTTTAGCAAGTTATGAACATTTTTAAATGTAGATTGAAAAGTACGCAATTTTACCTATCAACATTTTTAATCCACCACAATAATTCTTTAAAATGGTTGCCACAATTTCGTAGGCAAGTTCCTACGCTCTGCAAAAGAGCCATTTTGCCTCGTTGGCAATAATCTAAGAGCTTTTTTTGTACTTTACGGTCTACAACTAACAATGTCACTGACTTCTTTATTACAGAGAATACCCAAAATGGCTACTCTTTATCGACTTGTAAGGACCTGTAACATTGGTGAAATATCGAAGGTACGTCACGTGACACCTTTAGTTTTGTGATTATCTAAAGGTCATGTTAAGTTAATAAAAAGCATAGAATATGTATAAATAACTACGTTTAAAGATATAATTCTACTCATAAATACCATATGTAGCTTAGTTATGCAATAAAAGCGACTACATATAGAAAAACCATAAATATCATGCTCAGTATGTTCATCATCGCTTCATCATGATCATCAACCTCGTCCTCTTCATGATCAAGTAAAAACTTTCTTGATTTTTAATTCCATAGGAATTGATTAAATTATTAGTTAAATGTTCAATTTGCATTGAGTGGTGGATGTTGGCCAAAATTCTCTCTCAAAATGTTAAACAAGTATCTTCTAGATTTCATCTTTGTAATATGTATAACTAAAAATGAACGATATGGTGTTATCGAAATATGTTAATAAAAAATTTATTTTTACTGTTAGCTACCAATCAGTAATAATTTGATAAATATCAAGCAAATATTAAACTCACAACGGCAGTTTAAAACCAATTGTAAAACAACAATGTAGAGAGCGCCGCCATTTACTTATTGATGCGGGGAAGGTTTACTTGTCCTTAGCAGGTAACTATTTTTAAATGACAAACAAATGCTTACTCATTTAGTGGTACAATAAAAATAAATTTTGCAAAAACTACTCAATTTTATTTCTGGTCATTTTGTCAGGTAAGTACTTGCGATTATATCCTACAGTGCAGTGATGGCTCGTGGCGCAAAAATGTAACAGTTGCAGTTATCGTAGGTATATGTCGGCCAGTTTGCATTCGACTTGGCAAACTGTTAACTGTAGACGTCTTGCGCAACATACAGAGTATCTTGGGAGGAAGGGAAGATTTTTGCAAATTATTAAAAGAATTTAATCAGGAAGGCGTTCTCTAGAACCGAATCTGACTACCTTCATTTTTTTTTAATAGTAACTAACGCAACGCCAACTACGATTTTTTTTAAATTGCATTATATCTAATAAGTGACGTGGAAAAAATTTTTTTTCTTTACAAATGTTCCAATTGTTTTGAAACCTTTCGTAGCAACTTTTTTGAGTATTTACTACATTAAACAGTAACCCTTGTTTGAACAAATCTATCCTCCAAACGCCAAAAGACACTATTGATTCGTTAAGATTTTATAGATGTACATATGAATCACCCTGCATATCGATTAGATGCTAAATGAAGTAGCTTATCATCCTCTTTTGAATTGATTCAATTAATCAATACCAAAAACAATTCATTAGGAGGTCTTCCTGCCTTAAGCAATGTTGACACTCCAAATCTAACTGTGAAGAAAACGACACCTTGCTAGATGCACTAAATTAGTGTTTTAAGGAATTTAAATTTAAAAAGTACTTTAAAATGTAGAATAGTTGAATTGGAACATTTAGATGATATACTCTTGCAAAATATAACCGTGAAATATTCTATTCTAATAGTTTTGGCCTTGTATATAAGTATAACTAGGTCGAAATCGATTAAAAGATGAACGAATTTATATCGATGTATTATTCTGAAACAATGTCAATATTTAGGCTTGTCGTCCTCCTACAGCTATTCTTTTAATCAGCCAAACAAAACATTAGATAAGATTAATGGTTCATTAAAATAGCAACAATCAAAGTAAAATATTTTGATATTTTATATAACCATGCAGTAGAGTAGGCTGACAATAGATTCTTTTCTTATTATATCACCGGAACAGTTAGCTCAAAGCGGTTTTTAAATTCGAAGTTCCTACCATTAGGGCAGCAAAAGGAACATTATGGTGGAAACTATGCAGTTTGCATTTAAATGTTATGTTGAATAAGTCATTTTATGGGAACAAATTATTAAGTTATGTTCAAGAAATCAAATAATTTATTCTAAAAATTATCCTTTGGAAACTATACTGTAGTTAATAAAAAGGTTATAAATCGTTTATCACTAAAATAAAAAAGAATAACTACCAAATGCATTGATAATTTGTAATGGAGTATAATTAAATAAACCGTTCTCAATTCTGATCATGCAAAGATTAAACATCACCTACTTAATTACAAAATTATGACTTTTTCTCAAACGCAATTGCTTGAAATAGTAGTAGCCTTTAATACAACATACAAGCATTAATTAACAGTTATTATTTTCCGTTTTAAACCATGCGAATATATTATTTTAGCTTGCAAGGATATTCCGCGTGAATGAAGAGTGAAACTGCAATTAATGGGAAATGCCATTCAACGCGTAGCTATCCATAATTTCATCCAGCATAAGCATGAATTAACCCAGATGCACCGGCTGGGTAATGAGTTCGTGACAAATTTAGCTAAAAGTAGGAAACGCATGGGCGTCGATAATATTGCAAAAAAAGCGGTTGTTGTATCTGTCTGTTCAGAATTTACGGTTCATTATGTTTTAAACTGAGACCGTTATTTTTATTCCTTTACAAAAAGAATCACAAAAATATTGGAATGATGAATCAGCACCAACTTTTGTGATATTATATAATTTACATGTTTTATAAAGAATTTCACTTAAACTATTTATCAAATTTCACTTGATACATTTGTTTTTTGATGAATCGACAAATTAAGAGTTAAAAAGTTGTTGCAACTAGTATAGCATTTGTCATACTGACGACGTTCTTTTTCTATAAACTTTCGAACTAACGGTGAAAATTGAACTGTCTAGAAAAATTGTTGCAACTATGCATTTTGTCACAATAACTGATAACGATGTGAAGACGTCTTTTTTTCTAGAATTTCGAACTGACAGTGAACATATACACAGTGTACATAGGTAGGCGTCAACCCATTCAGGATTAAAGGCATTTATTATAAAACCGGTAAAACCTACGTTATGTAGAAGATTAATAGTAGTTACAAGAGCAGTTCGATTTCTTTTTTAACAATTTTGGCTACCTTTATAACTATTTTGCACTGAATCACATGAAAAATTGAATTTTAATTATTGTACACCTTGGTCGAGAACGTTTGAAAGTAACTTTTTATCGGAAGATGTCAGTCTTGTTAGTAACTATCGCATTTTTGGTATGCAGAGTATGATGAAGCGTGACACTAGTGGAATATTGGAAACCGTAAGAAAGGTGGTAAACATCGAGCAAGCAGATTAAAAATGTGTGTATGTCAAAAACAATTGTCAAACTAAATTATCTGTTTTGAGTTACAGTTTTCTATGCTAGAAAATATATTTCCAAAATACCAACTGTTGAAATTTATAAAAAATATTTCTTTCCATAAACAAAGCACACTTATGAATCTGAAAGTTTTTGTATGACTTCTGCTTCTATAAATCTAT
Source organism: Ignelater luminosus (assembly GCA_011009095.1). NCBI lineage: Eukaryota > Metazoa > Arthropoda > Insecta > Coleoptera > Elateridae > Ignelater > Ignelater luminosus. The sequence goes on along the minus strand of VTPC01001393.1, from coordinate 70,347 downwards.
GTGGTCGATATCCTCCTAAAAATCAGAGATGCGGGATGGGTATTTGTATAATCGACTTTCGTACATAGTGTATTTAAAATCCGATTTCCAGAAACACAATTTTACTCGAAAGCAACGCATCCTAAAAATTTTGTTCACTAAAGCCTTTCCAAAGGCTTAATATACCTTTCTTATAAAAGCGTGTTTGCTTCTGATGACGATATCAATTATACCACAGATTTATGAAATAATAGATATCCTAGAACAAAACCCAATTCAAGGGTTACAATTTCATTGAAGATATTGGAAAAAAAAATTCTAACATCCTGTATTTATTTATAAAATCGTTTTATTTTCTCATGTAGTTTGTAACCAAACGTGTAGTACTATAAACATCCGAGAAAAAACACCTTGCACAACATAAGACATCTCATCTCAAGGGCGTTTACTCAGTAGTCAGTATACAAAAGTATTCCAATAAAAACCAAAGCAACTACCACAAATAGAATATTGATTGTTTCACCTTTCATATCAGCACCTTTAGTTTCCGGTTTCTTGCCTGATGCAGATTCATAACCACACACGAGTTTCTTTTTTCAGTAGCTCCGTTTTAAAATGATTTTTTAATAATTCTAGTCAGTGACCTTATACTGAAGCAATTTTACCACATTGTGGATGTGCGTGTTATAATTTTCTACCCGCCTCGCTTTTATTAAATAATTATAAGCGGTTGTTGAAGCGGTTACTATGTTTGTGGGAAGAAAATTATCATTTTGTTGAACTAGTTATTTAACAACTGAATATACGGGGGTTAATCTGAAAACAACGAGATGTAATGCTAATGAGATGTTGACAACTAGCAAATAATCACATAAGGGAAGTGGAGGCAAAAAGAAATACGGCGACTTCTTCATTAGGGAAATGGAGCACGAGCGATTCCGCAAACGTACATCCAGTGACTCACATTTCATTTCATAACATTTATTCAGCCACGCAAATATCAAATTACCTTTCCAACATGCACGCTATGTTACGTCAAGGCTAATGGAATGATAAATGTACCGAGTCGCAAACAAAACATTTGTATTAGACGCGCTCCGTAGAATGCAACAAGTGCAAAATGCACTTGGCTCTTTGTTCTTTCTACTCCTCTGTACATTGATCGCTCGTGCCTTGCGCCCACTGGATATAAGCAAACTCATTTTACAAAATATTTCATTTATAATTAAACAAAACCGTGGTTATACTGTATAATACGTGGGTCTGCGTAGGCGAACAAGTGTCAACCCTCGAATACAAAGCCAGTTTGCAGCTTATCATCGGTATTTAATAATAAAAAGTAACTAATTTGTTGCTTATTCGAGAAATAAATTATGCAATCCCTACCCAACGATTATGTAAGCTAACCAAGTCAATAAACCTCTTTTTTTGCACGATTTAGAAACGTAAACCTCGTACTCTTTGCACTATTCAAAGGCGAAACGTAAAAAAAATTCTTCGTGGGTCATACTTGAATGCCTACCTAAAACTAGAACTTTGTTTTTATAGAGCTTTGATGGTTCTAGGTGTAATTTCGAAACCAGTCACGTCCACTCGACTTCGTGAAATTTTTGCATATTTGAGATTTCACCTGTTGTGACCCCTAAAGTGCCCTACCCTCGACGAAAGAGTAATTCCGTCAACAATACCAGCCATAACTTAGGTCAGGATTGATAAATTTTTTACAAACGCCTTCTATGAATAAAACATTTCAGCAATTTTTGAATTCTTCAGGTCCTTGTCGCTTTATAAAAATATTTGACGTTTTATAATATTTTGAAGGTCACTTACGGTGATGCATAACAATTACATGTTAGTGAAAATGATTGCAATTGCATTATTATGCAATTTCGCATTGGAATTCTACTTCAGAATTTATATGACAACTTGCATAAGAGTTGAATTAAAAATTTGTGGATGTGGTATCTACTAGAACCATTCAATTTGTAAATAAAAAGATTTACTATAATAAATTATGAGAATTTAGGAACAAACCGTACAAAATGGAATTTGCGTAATTCCACCTTTTCGTGTCTCATACAATTAACGACTACGTATCTTTTATGTTTCCATATCATGAACATCACCCGAAGGTTTCTTCTAATATATTCACTTTCAGTTTTAAACTAGAAACTTTGTGACGGTAAGTAGTTAAAGTACGGTGCATGTGTAGAGGGCTTAAAGTTTAATTGCCCAGTTGATTTAAATCAGTTGATCGTCGATAATAACCGTCCGGAACCAATAAAGTAAAGAATGTAATTGAACGGTCGGGCGCGATTACCGATACGGATTAATATACTGGCAAAGGAATGCATTACCAGTCATCACGAGAAGTAAAAATTTAAAAGTTATCACGTTGAGATTGTAAAGCCTGCAGTGAATAACTGCTAGATTTACGCATTAGGTGCATGAGATACGCTAATTTAAACAACAGATGGTTTATGCCGATAATAACACTTTCGATTACGGAATTCTGCAGTTTTCTCTGTCGAAGGAGGATGATAAATTAACATGCAGGTCACCGAAACATTAAGTAGGCTTTTTTAACATAAATCTCCAGTTCAAATGACACTGATCGTTTATCATAATCTTTCTGATATCCGTCCTATAAAACATTCAAATTCAAATTTGTAGATTTCGTCCTATAAATCTTCAAAGGAATGTAGAAACTTTAAATCCACAAGAATGTACGCAATTCGGTGTATATTAGAAATTAAAAATGTGATTTATTTATGCAGCAGCTGCTTTTATTTAACTGCAAATAGCGGCAGTTCCTTAGAACTTTGGAACAAATTACTTGTAGAAACAAATGAAAAACTACCTATGTAGATGTGCTATCTATATGACAGCGAAGGTTCTTTCATTTGTATTAGTTTCTTCATAGGTGAAAATATGAAATTTGGAAAGAATTGAATTTTTGCTACTCATTCAATTTCATTTTAAATCCGATCTGTGTTATATTCATAGCCCAAAAATTTGATACTTCAATCATCCTCAAAATAGATGTAAAGCTTGTTTTCATTCGACATATTTTTTGACTTGAGAATTAACTAAATATACATATACTGGTAGCTTTTTGCATAAATAATGTAGCAATTTATTTCTTTAATTAGGCTATTTCACCAAATTTAAAAAAGCTAATTTTATGTTAATTATCCAAAATCTCCTTATGACCTCTAACATGAGGAAATATATTTTGAGTAACTAATGCTAAATAACTGACTAATTCAGTTATTGAAAGAATGCAATGCGACATTTGGTGGATTAAATTAAATTAAATTAAAAGCACTTCAACGAATTCTCATAAACAAGCACATAAATTAAATATCAGATATTTCGAAAACCATACCGTGAAAAATTTTGAAAAGATTCAAGCGTTAGAAAATGTAAATACACTAGCGGCAAAAATTAGGATATTAAAAACAACGATAAGGTTTGTCAAAAACATTTTTTTTAAGTAAAACTGTGTCATACATTTATTTTGATCAAGGCACTACAATGCGCTTCGTCTTCGTCTTACTGTTTACAAAATTAGTTACGTTGTCACAAAGTATAGAATTTATTATATCACTTCCTTTTACGTATACGGGATGTTTTACTTAAAACTCGCAGGCCAAATGTTTCGGTAAGTAGACAAGATATTTGAATTTGGCAAACATTCTTCAGAAAGTAAAAATAATTTTGTTTTTACGTCACTGTAGCTAATTTAATACCTAAGGTGTAGATGGCGCTTTGATGGAAAAATATTTTTTGATCCTAAGAACGTTAAAATTCTTAAAAGATCATGTGGTTTTAGATGATGAACCAAATAAATGCTTTGCACTTGAACGTTCTTAGAATCAAAAAATGTCGTTTCACTAGAGCGACATCTACTTCTTAATGTTTGAAATTATTTTTACTTTCTAAGGAATGCCGTTCACAAAATGCAAATATCTTGTCTAATTACTTAAATATTTAGCCTGGGAGTTTTAAGTGAAACACACTGTATTTGCGATTAAATCGACAAGCTTCAATCAAATCTACGTAAACGAGAAACAAAATAATGTAGACTTGCCTTAAGACCCAGATTGCATGTAGAACGGTGGGTTTACTGCAAGCAGGAAAGATGTTGTTAAGGTGGTAAACGTTTTCCACGCATGATGAATCGACCGTATTCGAGATTATTAATAGAATCTATACTTCGTGACAAAATAACTGTTTTTGTAAATAGTAAGACAAAGACAAAGCGCATCATCGCACTAGCTTGATCAAAATGAATGTATAGTAACAATGTATTGATTACTGAAAAACAAAATATTTCACGAACCTTATTTTGATTTTTTTTTTAAATATCCCCTAATTTCTGACGCTAGTGTATATGCATTAAAACATCATAATTAGTATCTTCATTTCACTAACGAACTACCTTTTTATTTTGTAGATGTATTTTCGAAAATCTGTAAATCTAAATTTGTAATATGACGTAGAGTAAGAATTTAATTTTTAAACTTTGTAAGTATAGGAAAAATAAAAAACAAGAAAAACTAAGTACATAAAAATGTTGAAGCAACACATTTCATTATTCATGAACTAAAATGACAAGTGTTGATGGAATTATATTAGCACTAGAGCTGAATGTGGCACTTTATTTTATCAGCCCACGATTTAAAAACGCCTTCTGCATATTTTATGCTTGTTTGTAATCGTAGCCTTCGTTTCTACAATTTAGTTTTTAATAAAACTAAAAAAAAATGATTAAAATGCAGCAGTTTATTTTTTAAGTCGTCCTATAGGTATTTTCTAGATTTAAAAATCAATTTTTCTTTTGTAATTTTTATTAACCATTTGAACAAGTACACCCAGCAAAGCTAAACACAATAGGATTAAAAGTGGATGCTACGTGTACTGCAAGGAGGCTAGAAAAACTAAACTAAGCAATATCCTGTCTCTTTTAATGATTTTAATTCGATATTTATTATTTTTTTGTTGAATCATTAATAAAACAATTGAAAATCTTAACTTACATTAAGAATATCTGATTGTTTCAACTGCATAGACAATGTGATGCGAGTTAAATAATACCAAGATAAGGCTATCATTCGATAAACATCGGCATTAAAATACCTGCAAAAGTTAACTGGAGAATCAGCATCTGGAACTTTGAATGTAATCCCTAAATATAAGATTTTGGAAACAATTGAAACAAGACAGCAAAACAAAGATACACGCTCAAACCTTTTTTAAACTAGCGCTCTTGAACTTGAAACTTCGTCTAGTAAGTATAAGCAAGGTATATCGCAGTAAAGCTGGGAGTTACTTTTAAGTGTAGCGGCATGGTAAAATTTCGACAAAGGCATACCGCCACTACGCGACAAAGTAATCGTAGCCAACATTAAATATGAATGCTTTTATTTCATGTAAGCCGAAATTATAAAACAATACTTTTACCTAGCAGAATGTTGAATAATTAAAATTTGCTTACAAAGCAAAAACCTGCTCTTAGCAGAAAGAATATAGGAGCAGTTTAAAAAATAAAGTTTTGTTTAGTTTAAATCTAAACTGTCGTAGGACGTTGTACCAATTTGTAACATTAATAAGAGGTAATCAGTGGTCACGTTTCTTCTCCGAGCAGATTTCTTTTATTTTTATTTACAACTAGGTCATTACCTTTAAAACTGTAACATGGTTTGTAAATAATGATAAAAAAAAGCCAGAATACAGAAATTTCCTTAAGTAATACTTATTCCATTTCTGCTTTTTATTGTAATCACACTCCAATGAAAGACGAACTGGAAACAACAACGGCTTCGTGTTAACAAGTTGCACCTCGTATCATTTCCCTTTCAACAATTATGCCGACGAAATTAGTATCATATAAAAAACCCAGCAATTACCACAAATTGCCAGTACAATACAAATATGCACGGTTGGAAGAAACCTCCGCGTGCGAGTGAGACCACCAAGAAAACTGGTCGTTGTAGTGGTCCCGGCAAAAAAACCCGGTCTTAATTATAACACATATCTGCTGCGATACATCTAAGCAATACAATACCCAGATGGGTTTATTGCGTCGGGCAGGTTGTTAATGGGGTCCAGGTGTTCCCCGTAATTGCGTGGTCAATAAGTCGGCCAATCACTTACATACCTGGTTCTTTCTAAGCACGGTTTGTGCTGCTTCGTCTATAAACTATCGGATTCAAGTAGGACAACGTCGCCGTTTATTCGAAGAGGAAACGCGACCAGAATCTCTACACTAATGTGTATATGGAAAAACTTATCTATGCTGTCAGTATATTTGGACCGCTTTCCATTCGATTGAACAAAAAATTTATCACTTGAAATGCCAATCTGAATTACTTTCTACAAGTAATATGCTTAATTATAATCAAATTAGAAAATGAACACATTACATAGTAAAAAAAGTTACAATATGAAATGGACATTACAAGTTATTCTTAAAAACATAATTCAATGTTAAATCTATATTAATTACATTTAGAACAAAAAACCATTATTTGCTATATAGTCAAAAAGCAATTCATTTTCAGTCTCTACAATCTGTGTACTAATAAAGTACAAACAATTCGGTTCAGAATTACTTAGAACTGTAATAAGACGAAGGCGAGAAGTTGGGAGAGAAGTCGCTCAAAGCAAAAAAAAATTAGAAAATTTTAAATCTGTACAAGTCGTCGCTTTTCAAGTGGTAATTCAATCAGGTACCAAAAGAACGTTTTTGTCTATGTTCCAGTCGACTAGATGAACAAACCAAATTTAATACGAAAGGTCAACCAGGCATTATAACCCTCACAGATCCACATTATTTAACTCCACATTAGATGCCGGCACCAAAAATGAAAAAATATAATTACAGACATTACGGTGCTACATATTGGAGTAATATAGTTACTATGTATTTTTATTTCGACCGAAAGTGTTTTGCTTTTATCAGACTATTCTATAGATATGAAAAATTTGTTTATGCTTGCAAAAGATGCAACGTCCAATCGCTAGTACAGATGTTAGCGTGCGATCAGATATCCTTGAATATGATCTATGCAAAAAAAGTGCTACTATCTTCAACATAATTGGCTACGGAAAATTCTGCCCGTGCAATAACATTTCTTTACGTGATAATTACTCTGAAGTTGAATAATTCAGCAAGTCCATAATTATTGTTAGTTTAAAAAGATTACCATTTTCAAATAAGTATATCTAATGAGGTCATTAAGTACATATTTCTAATTTAAGAAAAACATTGAAACAAAGCAATTTGTGGAGGTGTATTGACGTATTGGGATGGAGGGTTTCTACCTTAGAAACTGATGAATTCTAAATGGAAAACGTAAAAGTACTATTTCTAATTACTGGTTATTCTTCTACATTTAATACATCAGTAAAGATTCAATGCCCAAGTTGCAGAGTTCCACATATGAGCTACTATCAAAGTATTTCGAGCTTTGTAATTGTGATAATCACACAGCTTGGTGTTTACGGCACAAAAGAAAAGAAAGATGAGGACAAGAAGAAGAAAAACAGAAAAGATTTATTATCAAAGAATACCCAATACACGAACCGTCTTTTGTGCGTTATTGCTTCTACAGAACTACAATAAAAGTTCTTAATAAATCATTTGAAATCAAGATGCATATCACAAATCTGGGAAATTTCGATAGCAAAAAAAAAACAATGACCTAATCACATATTCAAGATTGAGATTCAGCATAATTATTTAACTAATCAGTGTGTTCTTAAAGTTCGTTTCAACCAATTCCCACCAAGTGTCGTAGTACATCAGCACAAAAGCAAAAGTTGAGAAGACCGTGATTTATTATCATTTATGTTTTAATTACGAATGATATATCATAAAATTTTTTTGCTATCTTAAAAAATAAAGATTTTTTATTCGTGTAGCAATTTTAACTTTTTGGTGCTTCATATGTTTTTCGAAATTTTCCATTTGCCAAAATTGTCAAAAAGCGATTTCCCCAAAATGATTTGCATCTAATTCTAAAGCTAAAGAATTTTCCCATTTGTTAAGAACTTTCGTAAAAGCTCTGTATATTGGTTATTCTCACAGAACATTATTCTCATTGTCAGTTATTCTTAATAATGCCGGGAACGTCCTCGAGTTAAGTTAGGTTATCCCATCAGTACCAAGCAGATATTCAACAAAGGTATTTCTTATCCTTCTTACAAATATTACTATTCTACGATGCAACATTTCTAAAGTGCCCCTTGATTCACAACGGCAAAATTTTGAGACGCACACGGTCACGGCACGCTGGTGTAGAAATCCCCAGTTATAAGATGAGCGTAAATTTCGAATGTGCATAAAACTTACTGAAAAGCTAGAAATTCTCAGAATTTAGTAATCAATAGCTAATTGCTCAAAAAAGTACTGAAGAGCTAAGGTATCTTGAAATAGCTGAAAAAGCTAGCGAATCTGATATTCCTATACTCTGTCTCGTTTCTATAATTCCTGCTAAATCTTTGTCGTGTTGGTAGCAATACTTTCTAAACACTAGAATTTTTCATTAAGAAATGTTGGTATAGTATCAAACCGATTGTTTTTATTTGAAATCAGCAGAGGTTAGATGGTCATTTAAAAAACAAGAACACTTGTCTGAGTTGCACTACAGAAGAGGGAGAAACCTTTTAGATGCTAAATTAAATGACCAGTTTTGAAATGCCAAGCACAATTTTTAGAATTAAAACCCCAAATGTAATCCAAAGAGACTATGTGAAACATTTGATGTACGGTAAGGTTTATATTGAAAAACACATTGTTAACAAAAAATACTTTTATTATTGGATTAGCAAACAAGTAATTTATAACAGAATAAAAAATAAAAAAGTTACAAGATTTGACAACAGGGAGAAAGAAAAGGAACATTTAAGGGAAGAATTATCAAGCGAAATTTTCAGTAGGTTAAGATTAGCGAAGATTTGTACTTTAAATAGCTTTACTAGAACACGTTAAAACAGAAGTAAACTAGGTTGGATCTAGAGCATTACTACATAGAATTATTTTGGATATTGGTTTTCGATGCAAAAAACAAATAAAATAACAGAAAAATCTTGTGTTAACAATAACATATTATTAATGCAAAAATCAGATTCCTTCGGAAATATCTACATCAATATCTGAATTTTCATAAAAAATCTCAAACTCTGATGAAGACATGGCTGGAGATCAACCACGCAATCTTCTTTATATGCTAACTGAAGTTAGCAAAAACGTCCTCATATTTTAAAGTTACCTCTGTTATTTGTTTATTATTTAGAATGGAAATTTATTTTACGTGTTCATTACTTTAATATGAACCGCAATGAAAATGATTTGCACATAAAAACAAATTTACTGCATATTAACATAACTTATACATTTGTTTGACAGAAAGTTTTCTAGTAAAAAATTTGTAACTAGAAGTAGTGACACCAACATAAATAAGTTAGGGGTATAACAGTGCATCCAATTAAAACCCTAGATATTTGAAATGGATTGGAATTATAGAAATGAAACAGGGTATAGTTGTTTAATTAGAAGATATACCACATGAGCAAAAATATTTTAAATAAGTGGTGGCTACAGGCGTGTTTTCATAACAAATGCTTGTTTGTTGATCCAAATATTTAATTACCAAAATAATTTGTCAAAATTCGACATTTGAAAATATACTATTTTACTTTTGTTTATTTTCGTCAGATATTTTCCGAAAAGCACAAAACGTTCGTAATCAAATTCCATTTTCAACATTTGTTGTAATTTTCAATTATAAAATAAATTAAACTATATAATCAGGTTTGCCTGGAATCTGACAGTTTAATTTTAGTTCCATCAATACCGCCTCAGTAGAACACAAACATTTTCAGACTGAAAATACGTCCATTAGGGTAGGCCGAAAAAACAAAATAATTTTTTTTCAAGTCGTAATACCGCGGAAAAGTTGCGAATTGGGGAGACTAAAAGAGTAAAAACAAAAGAAATAAAATCGGTTTATATCTTCCGGTCGCGCATGCCGGAATGGCAGTTCATTAAAATGAAGAAGGCAAACTGCCCATTATAACGGTTTCCCCAAATGTATTTCGATTCGACGAATCAGACCGTTTTTCCAACCTGTATTAACTCAGTGCAACCGCATCCTATGACAATTAATTTTTCAAGGGAAATACCCCGACCAGAGAGATAAGAAATAATAGAAGTGACAATATATTCAGAACTTCCAGAAGTTGGAGTAACATGGCCGATGTAGACTGAACCAGATTCTTGAATTAGCGAGTAATGCTCTTCCTTTTTTACTCTACGGAGCCTTTTCAAATGAGCTTGATCTACTACTAACGTGTCGTCCTTCGTCCCATCCAAATACAAACCTTGTAGTGGAAATTTTTTCCTTGAACTATGGTCTACCTTTATTTGTAATTTTTTTCAAAATTTTATTAACCTTGAAGGCAATGCGCGACCAAAAAATTTTGACAGATGTAAGTAATATTTAAACATTATTTTCTGTGGTTCTAATACATAAGAATTTGAGCTATTACATTCGAGAAGAAGCTAATTTATTGTAAAAATGTGAATTTTTCAAATTTCGGCAAACCTTAGAGTACATGCGCGACCGGAAGATATAAACCGATTTTATTTCTTTTTTTACCCTTTTTTAGTCTCCCCAATTCGCAACTATTCCGCGGTATTACGACTTGAAAAAAAATTTTTTGTTTTTTCGGCCCACCCTAACGTTCATAGCCAGCGGTAGAAGAAATAAGATTTTATTAAAAATTGAAAGTTGGCAAAACATGCAGTTGCTTGGTTATTCTCACTGTTGTTTCCTTAAAAAGTAGATTTTATTTCTAACCAACATAAATTAACAAATTTCGACATTGACTGGTATTTAAAAAAAACTATAAAAACCAACTTACTATAGCAATATTATCATAATTTTTTACTCAGAACTCGGGTACTCTTCTCGTTAGACCAGTACTAACACCACATTGTTAAAACCAAGTAGCGAATGAAAGTAATTGCATTAAAACATACAAGATGATCCATTTAAAATTTAAAAGGTGAAACCTTGTCCAGCAACTGAGCGGATAGTGGAATTTGCTAGCTTTTGTCGTAATTATATTTTCTGGTTGACAAATTTTTCATGCCTCTTCAAATATTCGCTTGGTTCAAGTTATCTATTACATCCTGTAGATTTCCATAGAACGGTTAATATAAGTTATTAAATTAATCCTGGCATCAATTTAAAAAAAATACAGTCCGACGTATTTTATGTTTATATTAGCTGGCCCCTCTCCCCCCAATTTCGCGCCACCGATAGGGATATCATGCACGTAACTACGTAAAATAATAGACAGCTTACAGTAATAAGCATGCAAAAAAGCAACCTTATAGAATACTGATAAATAGGTTTAACAGTAAGTTATTTTTTCTATTACTTAAACAAATATTGCAGATCCCAATGACGACACCATTAACTCACATTTGCCAAAAATGAACTTGACATGTTTTTCTCCTTTGCCCTTTCAATATTTGCATTCGTTTTCAAAACATCCTGTGTAATTGGGAAAATACTGTTTCGAAAGAATTTATATCAGAATGATATAGTTAAATCGTTGTTATATTTTGTATGTATAGGGTGATCTAAACTCCTTTGGAAATAAAGTTAGAAGAAATAGTTAATTACGATCTAATTTCTCAAAAAAAGTTCAATAACAAAATCAAATCTTCTATTTTTTGTTTCAGAGACTGGGATGTCCAAACGTCTTAAACTCAGAAAGAAGATAAACAGGACAATATCTTGAGGAAGGTGGCCAAGTTTCTTAAGAGACAGAGAGCCAGAAGAGAGGAATGCCTACATTTTTACATAGAAATTTGGGAGCTTTCCTAACCTAAAAATTCAACTTTTATTTTAGTATGTAAGCTTGTAAATTACAAAATAAATTTGTAGTCTACACATACTTCATGTTGGATCTACATTTCCTGAGAATTCCAGTCCAATCTAGACGTGTTTAGTTACCTAGTCAACCTCCTTAAAAAGTTTAGTAATTTTCTGGAGAGCATTCTGTGTTTTAAACACGATTAATTTTGTCGTTGCCAGGTTAACAACAAACACATCTTTTTTCAAATATACTGATTTTATGTTCCGTTGCCGGGTTTTGACAAAAAAGATGGTAGAAAATCACATTTTCGTAGATATATTCTCTGTTACTGCTCAATAACCGGGTAGACGAAGATATTCTACTTTTGCACCAAGGTTTTTAACTTCTTATAAATTTTTTTATATTTCTTTACATTAAAGATTTCTCTTAGTTGTGATGGCTACCATAAACACGCATGCATAAAATGCTGACTGAGTTGCAATAACTCGAAAACTAAATAGGCAGACTTAATAAAAACTGGTAGAAAAACGCATATTTCATAGAAGAATCTACCGTCTAAATTTTAAAGATTTCTCTAATTTTTAGATTACTCACAAAACTCTTAAGTATTTATTTATTGCAAAGAAAATAAAAATTCTAGATTATAAAAAATATTTTGCTAAAAAGGCCATGAAGAGATTTATAAAACTTAAGTTAACTGAACATATAAGTAACAGAAACTTACTGACAGGAGGAAAATCCTAAACACATCATCCACGATATCTAATCAGTTTCTTTCAAACTGCCTTAGTAACGAGATACGTTTTAAGACATCTGTAAGGGAAGTGTTTAATATCCTACTAATAAATGCATTTTCCGGCCTTTGACATGTTAAAAGGGCATTACTGCTGTAGTAACAAGCCGTAATCTCAATCATAAAGTAAGTAAATTTTCAAAGTTGATACTTTTTTTGGAAAGAAAAAACACTGGATATGTACCAAAAAATTTTGAGGTTCTTGAAAGGAATGAAATAATTCGATTTTTAAAAGAAACGCCCAATAAAAAGTATTTAATGATAAAGGTAAAAAAAAACTTTATTATTTCATTTACGCAATACAAGTTTTTTATAGTGTATGAATTTTAAGTTGTTATCATGGAAATTTCAGAAGCGTGACGTAAATGTGGCACTGACATTGAAGACAAAAGACCAATATTGATAGTTTTCATGTATCGGGGAATTAACACATGAATTAAATTGTAAAAACGAACTTTTATTAACACCAGTAAATTGTATTACAAAATTGACATTTTTTTATTGTTTTTTCCAGTCATCATTTGATCAATAAAAATCACCTCAGTCTACACTACACTCTTCCCCTTTCGGTTAAAATGGTGAGTACGTTAGTCTTCTTGGGGGACGACGAATTCTCTTCTGTACCGGACACGCCGTAGGACTTTTCGCCAGCGTCATTGTATTTGGAGTTGAAGGTGTGGTTTGTATGGATAAAGGTGGAGACACACAAAAGAAAGACTTGATCTGAGATGAACGTTTTTTTTTCTCCATTGTTTGTAAGATAAGTGTTCACACCACATTTATTTTTTATTTGAGTTTTCTCCCAAGTCTTCTTTAGGTGGTTTCTAGCGTGTACATTTTCCCCTTCTTGAAAAAACTTTTTTTATATTGACTTATATAATTTTTGCTTTATTCCAGTAGGATGTAAATTGTCTAAAACTGTACGTGGCTGACGTCGAAGAAAGAGTTCAGCAGGACTGACATTTGTTGTCGAATTTGGTGCAGTCCTATACTGAAACAGGAAATTATATAACTCCTTCCTTAAATCTTGTCCACTTTCCATTAGTTTTAGCAGAGATCTTTTTGTGGTTTGTACATACCGCTCAACCTGTCCATTTGATTGTGGGTGATAAGGTGGAGTAGTTATGTGCTTGATACCGAAATGTTTGCAAAATTGTTCAAATATTTGAGATTTAAATGAAGTTTGATTGTCTGTGACTATAATTCTTGGAAGTCCATATCGGGTAAACAGAACTTTCAAATAGTACATTATTGTTTCGCTGGTCATATCCTTTACTATAATGGCTTCTATCCATTTTGAAAATGCATCCACTATCAACAGAATAGTTTTATTTTTAAAAGGACCCGCAAAATCAATATAAATCCTGTCCCAAGGATGTCCAGAAGGTTTCCATGGTACACTTTCTAGTGGTTCTTGGTTAGCATATTTACAGCAGATTTCGCAAGATTTTACTGGGTCTTCGATGTCGTGATCTAACCCTGACCACCAAAAGATGGTTCTGGCAAATCCTTTTGACCTTACGATACCTAGGTGAGTATAATGTAAAGTTGCCAATACTTGATTTCGTAGTGCTGATGGAATGATAACTCTGGATCCCCAAAAACTACATCCAGCATAAGTAGTTAATTGGTATCGCATTTTGAAATATGGTGTTATTTCGGTAGTTTGAGGACAATGATCCGGCCAACCAGATAGGATGTATTTATAAACCTGTGATAGAAGTTTATCTTTATTAGTTTCTGTAGCTACTGCATCACTATCCACTGACATTTCTTCAATAGACTCAGTGAAGATTCTTGCTACTACTTCCTCATACGCGAAGTCTTTATTTTCAAAAGTGTTTATGGGAAGTCGACTTAAACCATCAACTTTCCCAAATTGCTTTGTAGGCTAATACTCGAACTCAAAAGAATAATTCATCAGTAGTAGACTCCATCTCTGTAGTCGATTAGCAGCAGTTTGACTAATACCTTTTTTAGAACCAAATATATGCATAAGAGGTCTGCAATCCGTTTGCAATATGATTTTTCTTCCCCACAAAAATTTATGAAATTTTTTAATCGCATATACAATACCCAATCCTTCACGTTCTATTTGTGAATAGGCTCTCTCAGCTTGTGATAATGTTTTAGACCCAAATGCAATAGGTTTCTCTTGTCCATCAGGAAATCGATAAAGTAAACTTATACCAATACCAACAGAACTCGCATCTGCAGCTACAATTAAAGGTAAATCTGGCCTGTAGTGAGTTAAAACTTTATCTTCTGTAAGTAATTCTTTAAGTTTGTTAAACGCTTGTTGACATTCATCTGACCAGATAAACTTAACATTTTTTCTACGTAATTTATTGAGTGGATAACAAATGTCGCTAAAATTCTTTAAAAACTTATGATAATAATTTGCTAACCCCAAAAAAGCTTCAAGTTCTGCTAAATTACTTGGTGGTGGCATTAGTTTAATGGCATCTAATTTTTTACTTGATGTTCGCAAGCCATCCTTATCAATGACATGCCCCAAATATTCAACTCTATCCTGTAAAAATTTACATTTTGCTTCATCCAATTTCAGACCTGCATTTTGCAACTTTTCAAACACAATTTCTAATTTTCTTAGGTGTTCTTCAATTGAATCTGAAATTACTATTATGTCATCTAAATAATTTGCTACTCCTCGAATTCCTCTAGAAGCATTTTCCATTTTCTCTTGATAAATCATGGCAGCATTATTAACACCAAATGCCAGTCTTTTATACCTATAAAGTCCAAATGGCGTATTAATTACTAGTAACTGGCTAGTTTCTTCATCCAGAGGAATAGAATGAAACGCATCAGATACATCTAAAACAGAGAAAACTTGACCTCCATTTAATTCTGCAAATATTTCATCTATTATAGGCAAGTTGTATTGATAACGTTGTAAATTGTCATTCAAACCGGTGGAGAAATCAGCACAAATGCGTATTTTATTATTTGGACGTCTAACTATGACAACTGGAGCCGCATGATCTGCACAATCTATGCGTTCTATAATTCCTTGCTGCTCTAATCTGTTCAGTTCAGCTTTGACCGCTTCCTTTGCTGCAAAAGGTATGGGCCTGGGACGACAAAATTTAAGTTTAGCATTTTCTTTTAATTTTAGATGTACCTTCGCTCCTTTAAAACAACCAATCCCTTCAGCAAATAAATGTTTGTACTTATTTATTAAATTTCTTAATGCTATTCGGTATTTATCTTGAACTTCACTCACAACATTACATTGCATGATATTGATCTTGAGAGGTTTTAACCAATTTCTCCCCATGAGATTTCTGGATTGCCGAATATTTGCAACAATTATTGGCAGGGTTGCTGTAATAGTATTGTACGAGACAGTAACCTCGGCTTCTCCCAGTGTAGGAATTTCATGGCCCGAATAACTTCTCAACTTAATATTGGTATTTTTAATTGGAAATTGACCTGCTTGAATCCATGCCGCTTTGCTAAGGATTGACGGTCCCGTGCCGGTATCCAACTCGAGTTCAGTGGGATTATCTTGGCCATTTAAAAAAACTTGAATTTTAATAGGTGACTGCGATTCCTTGTGAGAGTTAATTTGGAAGATATCTTCAATGTAATTTGTTTTTACTGGATTATAGTTCTTACTTCTGCAACATTTTGCATAATGGTTTAATTTTCTGCAAGACCTACATTCCACTCCATAAGCAGGACACTGGTTTATTCCGTGGATTAAAGTACAGTTTCTACACTTAAAAGTTTTTGTATTTTCTTTAGGTGCAGTGTTGAAATTAGTCTTATTTTGTATTTGCTTCTTTGCAGTATTATGCACTTTCTTTTTGTATTTCTTACTGATACGGTTTACCTTAGAATTGGTTCCTTGCTTCAGAATGTCTTGATCAGAATTCTTTTTGCTTGCCGCTTCCAGAACAGCACATAAAGTTTTTGCACATTCTACACATTCATTAAATGTTTTGAAGTTTTCTGAAATAAATGTGTACATATATCTGTACTGTCAATATTCATGACAAATGCAGTAATTAGGGCTTCTTCATAGAAAGTATTTGGAAATTCGCATTTATCAGCTTGCTGTTTTAATTTTAAAGCAAATTCAGTCAAAGTTTCATTATTTTGACACATTTTAAAAAATTTGCATCTTTCACCAACAGTAAAACTAACCTGTTGGAAATTTTCTGTCAGTTTACTGAGCAATTTCTTGACCGTAAAATCAGTAGGCATTTTTGGTTTGCACATGTTCACAAGTGATTCCAACACTGAACCAGATAAATTGCTTATCAACACTGCAACTTTACTTTCATCGTCGTCAATTTCGGCTATTTTTAATACCGCTTCGAATTTTATTTGCCATACTTCCCATTTGATGCTAGAAGAATCAAAAGCTTCGATTGCAACAATTCTCGATTTTCTCGTCGCCATTTTCATGTATCGGGGAATTAACATAAATTAAATTGTAAAAAAGAACTTTTATTAACACCAGTAAATTGTATTACAAAATTGACATTTTTTATTGTTTTTTCCAGTCATCACTTGATCAATAAAAATCACCTCAGTCTACACTACACTACACTACAATAGTAAAAGTACTCAACACAAAAACTAACGTACAACAAACTTTTGTTGTGTCAAAATTTAGATTTATTAAAATTGCATCGTGAATATGTGGCTTTATGTCCACCAGCAATGGAAATAAGGAGATTATTTATTAGATATTCTAATGGAAAATGTTGCATTCAGGTTGTCGGAAAAAATATCTTCAGTAAAATGCCAAAACAAATCGCTGAATGTCTTCAATTGCCAAATGCTTCCTTATGTACAGCAGGTCACTGTTTTATGTATGTCTGCTACACTTCCAGCCAACAACATCAAAAAATATTTTAAGCGCCAATAATTGTTTAAATTTTGTTCCATCATCTGTTACTGCCAATTCTGATTGTACTACTTCAACAATGTTAAAAACAAAAGTTAATTAATTAATTAATTCTGGGAAAATTATCCTAAGCAATTGTTCAAATAATACTATAAATAATTAGGGTTGTAAATGTAATTGTTCTAATTACTATTAATTATTATTATTACGTTTTCAAAACATATGTCACAGAAATAACATAATTATTTAATTAATTGTTCACTCTGTGCCATATTGGTCGTTGTATAAATTTTGAAAATTTTAATTTAGGGGCAAAACAATGTTGCACGCCCCACGGGAGTAGCTAAGTTTATATGGACGTCTCGACTGTAACAAAGTACTTTTCTCCATCGGTACGTAAATAACTATTACATCCTTATAGGTATATCAAGCAAACCTACATATTTTTAGTGAGTGAAGTTATGTTAAAAGAAAGCTAGCTAAGGTTATTCTTCAAGTTAAAACCAATAATTGTCTATATGGTCATGTTATTGGTGCTTGATCAAGATATTGCAAATAAAGCCAATTATGGCAAACATCTTTTGCACTTTCTAAAACAAAAACGAACTATATTAAATAGCAATTTCAAAATAGAATGAAAAGCAGTAGAGAGAGAAGGTCAAGAAAATAGGATTTCAAATTATATCTTAGAAATACATATAAAAGCTAACGCAGAATACAATGATTTAACTATCCTGTATCCCATCGCAAATTTTCCCATCACACTGACGGTGAATAATAATTTGTCCGAAGGTGGTAATATTTAAAAGTTCATTTTTTAAAATTTCTAAAGAAATTATTTCACATGTACACTACTATTCTATTCATAAAAAAATGTTGAAATAACAAAAATGGCTTTAACGCAATATAATATCCGTTTTAGTACAAAAATGTCGGGATATTGAGCAACAATATAAAGTTCCCACAATTATTGTGCTTAATTATACATTGAAGAAAGTGTCGTTGTTCCAGAAAAGCACAAATTAGAAAACGCTTAGGACATTGAGCCACAACAAGCAGAACGTTAATTAATAGAAAGTTACTGAAACTTTCTTTAATATAACAAGAGGTGAAAATAATAGTAATAATAATAAAACAACAAAACTTAGAAAAAGTAATACTTTCATATATTCAAAATAATACAGCAAAATCATCACTTAATAAAAAGACAACAATTTGAATACAGATAGTAATAATAAATAAGTAGCTATTCAGACCGCCCTCAAAAGTTGTGTATAACAGTATTATAAAAAACAAATATATAAATACTGTGTAACGGACGGTCGAATTTCCGCGTGCACCAGTAAACTTTATTCTTATTTTTAAACTTAATATATGATAATAAAAAAGCACAAAGTTTGAAAATGATACACACGGAATTGATCAAATAGGACGCAGTGCCGAGAATTTATAATTCCCTTAAAAAAAACTTCTTGCGTAACTCGGTGAAAGCGAAACTAAACGCATTTTAAATAAAGTATAATGAGCAAATAGCTGAATCTACTAAGAATGCAACTGAACTGATTGGTTAGATTTTGATATTAATTTAGCATTATAAGAGAAACTGCCTAATAGAAAGTTTAACAAATCAAAGAATACACAAACCAATATGGAAATTACATTTGAGATTCATAACAATCTACTTTTCGACATATTTCGGAAAAGAAAGAAAAAACATTTTCAAGCAATATCACAGTCTCTATGAATGTTAATTAGTGAAAAATACTTTAAAAAGTTACAACTTTGAAAGATCAACGCGGAAGTATATAAAAAGGAGGCTATACATTTCAACTAAGAAGATTTATGCAAGATCATTATAAAATCGCAAGACTGAAAGGTGTAAATACTTGGTTACTTTCGATTTATACAATACAATATATGATATACCTTGAAAACCTTCATGACAACGCATTTGAAGCAAAATTCCTATTAGTAATACAATTTTTTTTGTTTAATTAATAAATTTATACATCCTGTATACGATTAAGATTTATAGTTCAAACATGATTTGCTTTGTTAAAATGTCAGGAAGTATTGATATTATGTAAGTTCCTGTCCTAATAAACAATCTGAAACAACTCGGTTAATTATTTACCAACAAAATTTTATTTTACAAATCAATTACAAACTTCTCCAAAGCCAGCAAGTTAAACCGAAATTAGCATCCCGTTTAGTCTTAATTAATTTTAGAGTTTTCATGTTTAAAAAAATTACATTAATTTAAAATCATCCAATTTTATAGTGGTTGAGAATTGGAAAAATTCTTATTTCTCTAATTTGATTCGATAACAATAGCATTGATTTAACGTGAAGCAACACTTTAAAACCTCCTATACTGGGATTCTAAAAATCTTAAAATGCGTTTAGTTTCTACAAAAATCACACAACCTAAAAATATATACATAAAAGTAAAACCAACAAAGACAATGTTGTTTTTCAAAATAAAAAATGCACCTGCTTAATTTGTTCTTAATTAAGCAAAACCTACTCATATTGTGAACAATTACGTTTTTTATTACCATTTAATACTCGTAGGTTATGCACCCCGTAGAATATAAATTGATATTTCTACAAAAAGAAAAATAAACAAAACCCACACAGAATCCCGTTAATTTAAAGTTGTGACAGATATAGCTTGCCATATATTATTGCAGAAGTTTTACTGTCCATTAAAGAATAAAAACACAGGTGAATAAGTATAGTAGAACATAATTTCTTAGAGATCAAAACTTTCACTTTCGCGAGATCAAGAGTTCAAAAATTCGAAGGACAAGTACGCCGACATTTCAAGAATTCAGGGAAGGGTCGGCTTTGTTTGGTTAAGTTTCACTTTCATAATGTTTTTAGAAAATCCTCGGCTACAAAAAGTAACGTAGTGTACATTTCTTTTCTTCTTTAGATTACGAAAATATCACTGCTCCAAACCTAGACTACTAGATTTATTATTTACAACTACACTGGGTTCGTTATCACTTCTACATCTAGATTCATCCAAACTAAGAGACCTTACAGTTCCTCTTTTCGAAGTATCCGGACTTGTCGAGGAAGAAAAGAACTTGATTTCAAGATCCCGGTGGCCGTTCAATGATGTAACTATTTCTGTAGAAACCTCAAGGTCCCTTGAAGATCCCGAAATGGAAGAATCACTTTTCGTCCGTTCTGCATCCAAGGAGAGACCTGTCATGCAGTCGATTAATTCGGAGGATAACGATGCCTCGTAGCCTCTAACTAAAGGCTCCACCTGAATATCAGGGAAACTAAAAGTGCTTTGGCGTTCTGGAGTCGTAAGATACGGCGAATAACAATTACGATCGACATCCCAAATTTGCCCCGAAGGGTCACAATACCGACACTGACATGAACTTGCCGGTTGATTGTCATTTATATCTTTGGAAAGATCCTCCACATCTTCGAATGAATGATGCAACTTTGGGGTTTCTTGGAGATCGTTTTTTATTATTTTCACCTTACTTATTGGCACACTATTGTTGTTGTTGTTATGAATGTTAGCGCCTAAACTATCTGAAGATGTAAAATGGTATTGTTCAAATGCAAATGGTAAGTACTGTCCAATGGTTATAATTCCTGGGGGCGAATCAATGTCTGGACTAGCGCTGTCAGTTGAAAAACAGTCGTCTACTCCAAGTGGTCGAGCGAGATGTGGCGGTTTTCTGTCTTTTTTCCGTCGTTTGCGCGGTTTAATAATGCGAGGTAAACTGTTTTCTGAGTTTGTTGAGGCGGAACTTTCATCACTATTTACACTCACAGTATCTGCACCTTGGGAGTCTTTAGGTTTATTATTATTATCGGTAGCTTTGCTTTGCACAAAATTTCTACCAGCGGTCTTATTTTTACGATGATTGTATTTACTAGCTAAAATCAAGGGGGCCCCTTGCGTATGAACTGCGAGACGAGATAAGGGATTATGGTGTTCCGATACTCTAGCATCTTGCACAGCTTTGTTGCGTCTTTGATAATTCGCAAAAGAAATAAGAGGCATTCCGCCTGCCCATCCGTCCACAGACCTGCATCTTTGTAATGGATGATGATGGTTGTTATTAACATATCTTGGCAAGAAATGATCCCGTTGAAAAAACTGATCGCGTCCGTGGGGCTTCGAAGGCCCTGCTTTGGAGCGTGTCTGCGAAGATATTAGACACGCGCCGATATATCGCTCGACTTCTAGAGCGCCCGAAGAAGCGGGGCTCATTGTTAATATCACTAACTCGACATGGTACCGTCACATGCAGTCCGGAGTATAACATCAAGTGCCGCGGAGTCGCCGGCTGCCGAGAAGTCACTGGGGCTCTCAAAGCGGCTCGAGCGGACCACGGCCCCACCGCTGGCTGCACTAACCTACTTCTTAGGCGAGCCGAGACCCGAACAAAGAGAGCGTACCGAGATCCACCCACACAACTGGGTCACAAGTTTAAATAGTGGGTCGCCGGAGAAATGCACCCCGTCACTACGGGAGATCATCTTAGTTTGGTGGCCGCGATATCTGGCCTAATTAGTTAGTGGGTTACTCTTAGGGGTCAGTATTAACACCTCCGGCTTACACCGTAGCATCATAGACCGGCTACTGCGACGGTTATTTATTGATAAAACGACGTGGATCACTGGCGATCATTATCAACAAACGACATACTTCAACAGAAAACCAATTTGAAAGCTAAGAAAGTAGAAAACGGTTAGAATTAAATGCTGCTTCAATGTATATACTGTGGTCATTGAACATTGTAATTACATCGATTTGTGTCATATAGCCATTATTGTACAATAACGGCAGTAATACTTCAAGTTATTAATTTTTTGTATTTGCATATTTAAAGATTATAATTTTCTAATGTTATTTGGAATGAAAAATGCTTCACACGATTTTGTTAAGTTTTAATACAAACTGAGTCATAAATGCAACAAAAAAGCTTTTTAGCATTCTTTCGAGTTGCTGTACTACAACCGCTAACCACAAAATCTCAATCAAGGTCAAATTATTCATAGTTAGTGAATATGTAACATAAAATTCTAATTAATATCGGTTGTTTTCCTACCTATTCTCCAGTTTTAAAATCATGTTACTACTAGTTCTAAATCGACAGTATGTCCATAAAAATTAACCCTGATATTTTTGATAACATATGATACTTAATGATAATACTTTAAAGAATCTTTCCATTTTTAATGTATGTATATATAAGACAACAAAGAAATAATATGCATCTGCATTTCTCTGATTTCAATAGAAATAAAACCATGTCAGAATTACACGAGAGACTAGGAAGAATAAATAAGATGCTTTCCCGAAGAAAGCAACTTTCTCTTAAAGCTCCTTGACACGATTCTAGCTGCATACACTTAATACTTGTTTTGATTTTCTATTATTAATAATACCCATTGCCATGTCCTACAAACGGGAAAATAATAAAAAAAACTTTATATAAGGCTGCTACCTATAAATTTGTTTCTACGGTACTACTAAAACCTCAAATTTCTTATTTGAAACAGAATACTATCATTAAACATTGGTTTAGTCTCCTATAATTAAAATGTGTGCTAGAATCTTTCAAGGTTGTCTTCCGGAAGATGGTATTTTCTGGCAACACGTTTATTAAAGTAGATATTTGTTACCGTTATTGGCGTGTGCCAAATATGCCGCTTAGTGAGCGAACTCTGACATTTATTAAACCTACCGATAATACTAGCACATGTAAATCGACAAATGGTGTTTGTTAAGTACTCTACACATCTATAATAAATCTATTATATTTTGAAGGAGAATTTGTCACAAGTTAATATAAAGAATACAGAATAAGAGAGATAAGATCATTGTTAAGTAGGAAGTCGAATAGTAATTATTAAGAGGTCGTCATTGAGACTGTTTGGTGTCGAGGTGATGGCTGAGAACCAGTAGTCAATGGAGATCTCGACGAGTGGTTAAACTGGAAACCTCAATTCTAATAACGCTGTATTGGAGAGAGAGCTTCTTCTATACCTTGTTTAGTGAATACAGCGGTTCTCTTGACGCACCCAGCGGCACTAATTATCGCATGCTTAATTATATGTCCTATATACTTTCTGATTCGATTTATGCCCGCCGTTGTAGACAACCAATATTTAGATTACTTGGTCGAGATAACATACCGTGACGATGCACTCGAAAGTAAGAAATAAATAAATGAATTAAGTTTTTAATACGTTGAACATACTTCCTGTAGATATTTAATAAATATTTACACAGGATTAAGTAAAATTATATAATAAGAATTACCTTCCTCAAACTTATGTTGGTCGATAGAAATGTATGTAGATAACAGTTATTATTAGGTTATTACTGCTTATGAATTCGATGCAGTGAATGTTAACAAAGCTCTACATTGTGTATTAAAACCAAAGTAACTAAATTACACATACAAATCAATACTGAAATTTAAGCCCATAATTATGGGTTGCTTATCTGGAATCTTTTCATTAGCAAGCAAAAGCGTTAGCAAAAGTTAGTTTTGGGAAAATTAGCGGAGTGGCGGCAAACTAACGGTGCAAAAAATTGCTGAGCAGTTACCCTCTTCTAGCACTATGTCTGGGACGTAACGTTCAACTGGGCCTTGGTAAATCCATAATGCTTCTCAAATCCCACCCACTGCAGACGTAGATTCCTTGTTTTCAGAAAAGGAAACAGAAACTTGACTTGATCCCGAAGACGTTTGTTTCAGTGCTCAATAGTATTTGTGCGTATGACTGCCGAAGGCACTACTCACAGCATAAAATTGAATCACCGTCTTATTTGCAAGATGTTCAGATCCAATATATTTAATGCAAAGGGCATTGCCAAGATAGCCTCGTACGAAACAAACCACAATCTTGTGATTACTCAGAAAAATGGTGATAAGGGTTTGTGTACAATGGCTGAAAACAAATGAAGTATGTTTGAATACAACGCAACTACCTATTTTTCACATCTGTATCTCTATTAAAGCGATAATTCGATCATTTTGAATAATGAGAAGCTAAGTAAATACATTAGCTAGGTCACAAAACGGGAGCTTTGATCAATTGATCTACTTGTAGGGATAATCGTGTCAGATTTGATGTTCTTGATACAAAGTGCATAAAGTATCTGCCAGAATTCAAACGTGACATTTAGGTCAAAGAAATTCCTGTTCTGACAGTGAGAAAGTAAAAAATGTTAAATAAAATTGGTGTAAATAGATCCAAATTCCTGAAACGGGAGTTTTTGAAGTTCCTTGGAAACTTTGAGAAATCACTTCACGTAGTAAAATACTTACTATTATGCAATATTTAATGCAAGACAAAAATGTGGCGGGTAGAAAGTATTTTTGACAGCATACTTCTATCTTTTCTTATCTCTCTCATACTCATATTTTAATGTAGAAGTATACAACCAAAACATGTACGTGAATACATATACGGTATTACGTTCTTAATCGGCAAGGAGACGAAAAAAATTTAAAGATTTCTCTACTGCAACTAAAGAGTAGTTACATCTGAGTTTTTCACCAAATTTAAGACACGATTCGATAAAAAAGATCTCTTTCAAGCTAAAGTATTTGGGCGGCCAGAATCGTTTACAAAAGCTGATTTTGTAATAGTGGCATTTTTTATGGGTGAATTCTCAAACATGCCATAGAAGGCCTTCTTTGTGGAAAGAACCAGCAATCGTACAAAAAATTGATCAAAACTAACTTACACTCGTGTACTGTGATTTCCCATAGAAAAACAACACCAAAGAATATCCTAGCCGGATGCCTAGGAGAGAAGTTAAGTTGTCCTCTTTTCTTAATTTTTCAATAGGCTTTTCATTTTTCATTACATATTATTCGATGGCCTCTTCGTTTCGATTAATCCTGCAAGAAATACCTTTAAGCAATCATCTGCCTTACTTGAAGGGAAGGCTTTCTTACACCCAATAAGTTGAAATTAGTGAAATTAAATTTACCCAGACGTAGCCGAGACCATGCAAATTTAAAGCGATTTAATTTCCTCTGCATTATAAAATAATCAGGAAACAATAGGTAAATTCATTCATTTGGGATTAGTACTACATAGCACTAGATCAATAAGAAATAAATCAGTTAAATAACAAGCAAACTGATCCAGAAACAATACAAAGAATTGTCTTATGCCCCAGCCAATGAAGAATTCATGTCGTAACTAATTAAGGGAAAGCTCAATTTTTGCGGGCGTGTTGTACGTGTTCAAGGGAGTGAATACACAAAAGTCCGCACTTTCTTCCCGCGTGCCCTCCTAAACCTCGGAATATTTATAAACTTCTAGCTACTAAACTAGACTTTGCTATAGTACGGTTTTCCACTAGCGTTTTACTCTTTAACATATAATACAAAACAAATAATGTTTTAAATAAATTCTAAATTTAATAAACTTTAAAATGGTATATAACAACTGCGTCCCGCCCGGGCAAGGGTCAGTAAAAATAATAATAACTAATTAGAAGAAAGCTGAATTTTTATATTACATTATGAGGAATATATCCCTAAAAGTCCACAAGTGTTCTTGGAAGAAAGGTTGCAGGCCAGTCGCCAAGTATTTTGGGGTAGAAATATTTCTGACCAGAGTCTTTTTTCCATATAATGGTTTTTTATAGTGTCATGAAGCTCCCTCTCCAACGAGGTCGGCCTTCCCCCTCTGGGGTAAGGAAACGGACAGAAATCAGTTTTTCTTTAATTTCTCGGTTTGTTTATCACTTCACGACAAAAATAAGTATACATAAAATTAAAATTAGATTATGGTGTACATCCATTGCTTAAGGTAATGTATTTACGTATTAAAATGTAGGTACTTCCTTATAAAAAAAATTTCGCCGAATTCTCATTTCTCCGAATAATGGCCCTATAAAATAATTCGGGGAAAGCCAAGTTTTGGCGTATGTTTTAGATTACATTAGTGTATGGTATTGGGAAAATTGGCATTTAAAAAGTCCCTTATGGCTATTCGGTAGTGAGTAGGATATCGTTTTGAAAAATCATTTATCGGCCAATATCTAGTGACACTTCATCCAAAATATCGTCCAAATTGTTCTGTAAAAACTTTTTAAATGCCAACTTTCCCAATAGATGGGTAGGGTGAAACGGACCGATACTACGGCCTGCTCGACCACCACATTGACGCCCTTGGATTATTATGTCTGGGGACCATCACTATTTAATAGTCCAATTAAACAAGTGTAATTCAATGTAGATTCAATGCACTTTAATAGTCCAATTAAACGATTGTAATAAAACGTGTAGTTCACCGCAAACTCATACGAACCTGCAACACGCACAAATCACAAAATTAACGGTTCAAAATGCAAAAATTAACACCACCAATGGTTATGAAGTCAAAGCTATAACTAATAACGTGTTATCAAGTGTTTGGACAGTCCAAATTGCCAAAAGAACATAGTAACTATACAGGGTGATTCTGAAATAAAAGGTATCCTTTTAATAGGTGATACGTGAGGCTAAAAGAAGACAAAAATGAAGAAACGAAGTGGCTCCGTGAAAGTTGAAAATTTTCACAATTTTCCGAAACATTAAATACTGAAGCCGCCTCTGGTTAGAAAAAGGAAAGTGTTCTTTGTATTCTCGCCTTCCGAGTAAAAAGGGAAAGTTAAGGAGATTTACGGTTGTTGTAAAACTATTTAGTGCAAGAATGAAAATTTGCCAGACATGCCTATTTTGAACAATGAATGCCATCATAAGCTACCCCCTGGACATTTTCAACTTTCCCTTCTTAAATCTGAAGTTGAGGACATCAAAGAAATTGTGATATGTTTAACAGGCAGGGTTGTTGAAATGTATTAAGACAGTAAAAAGATAATAGCATAATTTATGTCACGAGCAATTAGACTCCAGTCTCGCAAGCAACATTTTAATCCCTTATTATTATTTAGTCGTTTAAATAGAAAACATTATGGAAGATACTACTAATTATCGCTTCTGTATTTAACTCAATTCCATAAAATCAACCAATTTTTTATTTATGTAGCATAATGCTTATTGAAGTTTTTGGTTCTTCGGAATTTTACAGAAAAAAGTCACTAACAGTAAAATTTTAATATTTTTCCGTTTACAGATCAAAAAGTAAATGTTATAAACGTGTCCGTAGGTTATTTATGGCATTGTAGAAACCAGAAAAACTATTATAAGCGTTTAAAGTGCGAGAAAGGTTTAGTGTGTTTACCATGCTTTCGGCGAAATAGCGGTTCCTTTTAACATAAGCTATCGCCTTTTTTTATCTGGAGCAAGTAGTAAATAGTAAGTCTTTCAACTAAGCAAGTACAGCAACTTTATTTTACCCCCCATCATGTTTACTTCTTAATCCAAAAAAGCGAGAATTATAAAAAGGTTTCTCGTCAAAACGTTTTCTTGGAGATTAAATATTTGGTACCTGCTTCTTTCAAAGGCACTGGCTTTACCCTAACAACTAGGTACTTCCAATTTCTTTTTCTAACAACATATTTCAAAAGTAAAATGAAGGTCGCTGACCGCTGCCTATTTAACGCAAAAATATAGCTTCTTTTGTTAATGTCAGAAACGCAAATGTCATTCAAAAGCGCACGAAAAAGGGCCATAATTCATAATTCAATCTTCTTTCATTTTCTTGTAGACTAAACAGAGTATCGCGACGTTTACGCATTCATGTTATAACCTTATTACTTGAAAGACGGGCAACTTACCAAAATATTACAACAAATGTTGAAAATAACCACCGTCGACCTGAAGACAAGCCTCTATGCGTCGGTGAAAACTGTTACGCACACGAGTAAATATTCCAGCTGTATTGCGAATTTCTGCGGCTGCTGCTAAAATGCGTTGTTGAAGGTCTTCCGCGTTTTTGACTTCCGTGCGATATACAACAGACTTCATGTGACCCCACAAGAAGTAGTCCAGAGGATTTATGTCAGGGCTACGAGCAGGCCAGCGTACGGCACCATTGCGACCAATCCACCGATGGGGAAACATTTCGTTCAAATAGCCCTGCACACGTGCGCTAGTATGCGGAGGGGCTCCATCGTGCATGTAATAAATATGCCTACGAGTTTCTAGAGGTGTATCATCCAACATATCTGGCAACCTGTTTTCTAGAAATTCCAGATACGTGTCTCCTTTTAACCGCTGTGGTAAAATAAATGGTCCAAACAATGTGTCTCGTAAACTGCCACACCACACATTAATAGAAAACCGCCATTGAAATTTATTTTCCCTAATCAGGTGAGGATTAGCGTCATTCCAATAATGTAATTGTTGAAACCATTCATAAAATGTTCGTCTCGGTGCAAAGTCATTTTCAGTTAAATGCTGAACCCGTCGTACGTGATAGGGATGTAATAAGTACGACTTTAATATCCGATGCGCCGTTGCTTGGGAAACGTTCACGTCGCGTGCGATACCGCGGGTACTTATTGTAGGATCTTCGTTAATCATATCTAATACATCTTCTTTCGCTTGAGGAAAGTGCGGTGCTCGTTCTTGTCCACGGCCTTCATATGTTGCGACGGTGCTACCTGTATCACGAAGTCGTTGTATCGTTTGCAGTATTGTATTCCGCGAAGGCTGTCTTCGTTGTGGAAAACGATCGGCGTACAGTCGTTTTGTCGCTTCTACATTATAATGACATTCTCCATACATTAAAGTTATGTCTGCCAACTCTGGAGTGGAAAACATCTCGCTCGCTTTAAATTTTTTCACACCTTGTCACTCTCAGGAAAGTCAAAGACCGACTGATTGTGACAACATGTTCCGACTCTTACATATGTAAATAGCTACCTGCTAATGACAAGGAGGGTCAGTCAACCCCTATCGATTTTTACTTAAGTAAAAAAAAAACTATGCAATTTTTACCTACATTTTTTTATCGCAAATGCATGTACTATCACACCGCTATCCACCTTTAAGAGGATACCCTTTATTTCAGAATCACCCTGTATACAACAGACAAACTTACATATAACTTAAAGTATAACAATAATAAGAAATATAACGGAAGTTAAAAAGATGTCTAAGACAACGAAAAGGCAACTATATATAAATTAATAACTAACAAACATTTCTGTGTCCAAATAAATAATTTCTAAGGATATATACTGAATATTTTAATATTTTTAAAATAATTTATTCATCTAAACGTTTAGGAATATTAAAATATTTTCGAAAATTTACATAGGAATTAGTAAGTGTTCCACGAGATCCAAACAATAAACCAAATATTGTTATATCTTTAACATTAAATTTATATTTATAGTATGGAATTGTAGGTAATAGATTCTTTTTCATCATGAACTAATTTAGGTTGATCTAAACCACTTTCAAATCTAACAGTTGGATCTACAATAAACGCAACATTCTTAATTCGATCTATAGCAATTATATCTATGCGTCTAATGCTGTCTTTCTCTGATACACTACTACGATTTTATAAACTATTTACAAAAAATGTTAAAAAATGAAATGGTAGAAGGATCTTAATGGTGAAGCAAAGATCTTTCTGAGCAGATCCCAAAGAGTAAGGTACAAACCCAAAGACATATTGGTAACAAATGTATAGCTAGAACTAATTATAGTTTACGTTAATTAGTGGAGAGCTCTAGACCAATGACGAACCTACAAAAGGGCCACATTCTGTTTCGTTTAGATCAACAGATATTCACCTAGTATAGGTTACAAATAATAACATCTTTTAATCTTTTGTTTCTGTCTAAGCGTATTAAAAGGGAAAAACCAGTAAAAAATATTTTACAAGATCTTTCAGTTTCGCATGCAAATATATGCAAATACAAAAGTTCAAAAGAATATACCGCCTTGTCATTTTTAATTCGACATACTATTTAATTTTTGAACATCTTTTAATTAAATAAACTATCCCAGTTTCAACTAACAGATTTGGACCAATATCATATCAATAAATTTTGATTAGTGCTTTCATTTTAGCACTATGCAAATAGAGAAGAAAAAAGTTAATTAACTCGGTCATGTGAAAGCTAAATTAGAAAGAAGCTTCTTCTTTTAATGGTACCTCTATTAAACAAGACTTTAGGAAATGAACAAAATTCGATCGCGTTACCTTTGACGGGTACTTTTACCAATTTTAATTAATATTTACCCCGGAGGAATTCTTAAACTTTCACGAGCCTAGATCATATCCGCCGTTTGCCTAAATGGAGAAAAGACAGTAATAATTCGTTCCCTTTAGGTTTAAAGTTCAACGCATTATTAAATCCTCCGCAAAATGTCAATTTCGAGACGTTCTGCTATTTATACAAACCTTATACGGGAATCATGGAGAGAAAAGCGTTGGGAATTTAAAACTGTTGATCTTTCAACTAACCTCATTCTGAAGTGATTTGAGATGTCCATGTAAGCTTGAAATGGTAAACTTCCGCTTTACGGGTTATCTAAAGAAGCTAATTTATTAAAACAACAAATCGTTTAATGCATGTAAAATTTAAAAAAATGTCGCAAATCAAGTCGATCTTCTTTGATAATTTTTTATAACCCGTTTTAAAGTTTAGTTTTTAATAATAAATAACTGCTTATAAAATTAACCTAATTTTAGATTAAATCTGTAAATTTTACTTTTCTTTAATATACCTGTGTAATAAATTTTGTAATTTTCCCCTATATGTGCAGGTAGTTATTTAATTTATAATTAACGAACGCCCTATTATTTATGAACATCCGGCAAATACATCAAGAAATTATGGCGGGGAATTTTAATTTTTATTATAAATATTTATAATCTACTATAATTAATAGTTTTGTCTTGTACAAGAAAAAAATGATAAATATCTTTAAAAAGTCTCACACCTATATGCGTTTTGAGTTATCTTAAAAGAGATAATTGAAAATATTTATAATAATTTTTTCTTTCCGTGAGCACGCTGGCTGATTCCACAATATCCTGCCAATCAGTAAATGTCAATTTAACGTTTATGCAAATGTTCTAAAAGAGTACTATAGTAGGATGTCGACATTGAACTGTTACCTAATTCCCATAATAAAATAAATACGTTTGAAAAATCTACCGAATTAAACACATTTAAATATAAAAATCAAATTAATGTGGAATAACAAACAAAACAAGGAAAACAAAACAAATTATACTAATTTTATTTAAATTTTAAGTACGTTTGTACTCTTATAAGAAAAAGAACTATTAAGAAATGCAACATGTCGTTTAGAGTAATAATAATAACAACGTTATGTATTTTCTACAACTTTCTTTCACTTTAATCAACTTCGTCTATTATTGTTTCGAGAACAGTAGGCGAACATCTTTTAATACGTACCTATTAAGTACGTAGTCTCAGCAAAGTATCAATTTGTAGCTCATGATCCAAGAGGTTTTAGTTCTAAAAATGTCATTAAGGGCAATCTTTCTCTAATCGTTTAGACAGTCGAAATAACTAGCCGCAACCAACATACCGTTCGAAATCAGATCAATGCTAAAGACAATTTAAGTAAAATCATATATTCTATATCAAACCAAACATTTAAAACTGTAGAAATTCAAACCAAATTTAGTGTCTCAATGTTGTAACAATCTTTGGTTACTTGAATATGACCAAAAGTAATATTCTGGCGAAACCCTCAATAATAATTAAACAATTAACTTAAAAATTGAAATACCCCGGTGTTTTTTCCAAGTCTTCGATAATTCGGTTCGTGAAGTTCAACAGCGCCATCGAATTTGGCTTGAAACAACGCGGTTTCAGTTGGAGGTATAAAATTTTTTTTATTTAATGTGACGAGCATTTGCAAATCCTGGATTCGTTTTCAACACCTAATTGGAGATGCCAAAAGAGGAATCATTAAATCGATATGATTCGGGGATTTTATTAATGATGGGATTTTTGATAAGTGTTTTAAACCAGATTCATTGAAATAAACTTGACGCGGTCCGGGATAACCAGTAGTATTTTTGATAGAATCGACACTCTCTACGCTCAACTTTAAACATCATTCGGCTGTACAAAAAGGAATTAATTACGGGATGACTTGATACATAATTTACAGTTTACATCAACGTAGAAAAAAATGAAAGTTTATAAAAAATACTACTTTAAGAGTTAACTTTATCTCAGTTTTTCACACTTCCTGCTCCAAAAAAACCCAAATCGATTTTTCAAGAATAATTAGTTTAAAAACAACCTAAAAAGGTTTATTAAAAAATTACACATTTTAAGAATGCTCCCGTTAACTATTAGTTTGCACATTTTTAAAACAAAACGGTATTAAATTGCTAAGGTTCGTGCATAAATCTGCATCCATTCTAGATGTCAGTTTACGGCAAGAATTGAGACACGGCAAAAAAATATAAAAAAGCTAGGAAACGCGGTTTTGCTAATTATTCCTTTGCAAGGCGAATAGTTCTAATAAACCGTTATTTTCCTGCATTTTTATCGAGCTCTTTAATGCCCCGAATTATTTGTTCGAGATTTTAAACTAGTAAATCAATCTTTATAAGGACTGAAAAATTCATTAAGTGCCATAAATACCTTGAACTGCATACCTTTTGGTATCGTGTTAATTTCTTTAGGCCATTTTAATTATTGGGGCGTTAGCTCTACACGCACATTGTACAAGTAAATCGCCTATGAAATACTCCGTATTTGTTCACATACTTGGTACCCAAGGATATCAACAAGTGGAAAGTTATTAGATTACACATATGTTGAAGTGTAGCTTACTTTACTGTATCCTTTTACATTTGTAAACAGGTGTCATTATCTGTAAATAGTAACTACATGTAGGCGCTATTTTATTTTCATTTTCTACTATTTGGGTTCTTATTACTACTATAAATAAACGCAATTTTTTATATTTAATATTTTCACTAACATTTAATCCGGAATTCACGATTGTTATTAAATTGCAACATTATATCCATTTATTTCACTTTTACCTACTCACATAATACAAATCTCCATACGTTTATGGTAAATCAATAGAAATTGTACTTAAATAGTTTTAAAAACGTAAACTGTATCGGCATTCCTCTTATTTATAATAATAAGAATCCTTATGAGAATTGGTTGAATAAATATTTATCATGTAGACGTATAAACTGATTTCCCGTTTTAACGATGATTAACATCTAAAATAATTTTTTTCGGTCATGAACGAACTGAACTTACTGGATGAGTTTCTATCAAAGTGCAGGATGTTATTATACTATTATAAAAGGTAATTGCATCCACTTTTAGTTAACAAAGATAAAAAAGTGGGTACGCTCATAAAAATTATTATTAGGAAAAAAGTTCAAATGAATATTTCTTTAATGCTTGCTATTAGGTATTTTATGGTCCCGATGTTATTACTTATTAATTAAGCTATCGATAACTAATATTGACATATTTTTTATCTGTAATTCTGTATATGATTGATATTATAAAAGTGAAGTTAACGCAAAGGTCAACTTCAGGATATTTCGAGATATAGTAGCTTCGAACTACAGTTTCGGAATTGTGTCCTCATCAACACGACATATCTAGATGACATAAAAAATGTTAGCCATTATCAAGGGTGTATGATGACGTACTGTACAAGCCTGAAGAGGTGATTCCTGGGCATATTTGAAGAAGAAAAGTTCCTATTAACATCTGTCCAACTCCTCACCGTTTTCGAGATACAGTGTTAAAAGTTCTTTTAACAAATTGCTTTTTTCAAAATTTTCATTACAAGAATTCGGCAAAATGATCACCGCGAGCCATAATGCAGCTTCAGTTCTTCCTCTAACTGAACTCTTTATGCTCTCAAGTATTTCAGGGTATTTCTTATGGGTGTGTGTGAGAGAGAGAGATATCAAAATTTCACAAGAGACAAAATTTGTTAAGAACGTTCCAAACTTCTCAATTATCAAATTAGAATTTGAAAAGGAGTTAGGGGTAAACATCTTACCTCCACCCCCATATTTATCCCATTTCATTAACATATAAAAATATTTTGACACCATTACAAGGCACATGAAAAGTTGTTGAACTGTGCCAAAATTCCGATCACTTTTACCATACTGAAGATTTCAAAAACACAAAGAACTGGATAGATGTTAATAGAAACTGTTTTTCTTAAAATATAGCCAGGAATCAGCTTCTGAAGTTTGTACAGTAATATTAAACGATTTAATGGTGGAAATTATGTCACCCATGTGAAATTATACACGATTAGTAAATAACATTTTCCAATAGGGAATTATATGGTACATCTACATTAAATTCTGTAAACATTTTAATGCATTTGGAAAAATGCAAAGAGATAGTAATATCTTGTAAAATCTACTTTTCTACTATAGCAGATTACATCTAAATTTACATTGGTATTTTCTTGTGCATGCTTAAACAGATATAAAATATTCTTATAAAAGTCTGTAGCAAATAGACTAAGTGTCATCTGTACAAAAGAAGCTCCAAATTGTAGCCCGATTGTCTATACGTTCAGACTAATATTTTTAAACGATGGGTTTTTGCCGTTAACTTTGTCTGATGATAACAATTTCATATGTATTTAGCATATTTCAACCTGGAGGTGGTGAAGTCGGGACTATAACGAATAGTCATAGAGACTCTTAAAAAAACAAGAAAACACGAAGCAGTATACGTATATATGTGCCTAATTTTTTGTGATGACAATTGTCAGTTGATTTCTGATAAAGTTTACTTTTTCTGTAAGTTAATTTTGGGCTTTATCTTATCTTAGGCCGATGTTTATTATTTGACAAAAACTGTTTATTTCGGTCTTCTACATTATCCCTAAAAGTTTAGGCATACGATTTTTCGCATAATGTATATTCTCATATTCCTCACTCATACAACATTATCTAATCATCTAATCAAAATTTCGCCCATTTTGTTTGATCCTACCATGATATAAGTGAGTTAGTTCTGTTTTATTGTTTTCCAAAGATATAATTGTTTCAGTTAATATTATACCAAGTATTGAGGAAAACTTTCTCGAACAACTCTTATGTTGGAATTGGTATTTTTCAAATTGGAAAAAGTCTTAAATTATGTAGGCAGAAATAGAATTGCAAATAAGTGAAGCGCAACTACACATAAAAGTTGTATTAACTTTGCAGTATGCTAACCTCATCTACAAGGTATTATTCTTTGTAAAAATTAATTGCTTAGGATTTCGCGAGAAAATAATTGTATAACAGCAAAGCTGCATAAAATCATGTTTGCATTTACTATAGAGCAATTAATACAACACCAGAGTGTCTAGAACAAAAAAAGTCTTAATAAACAAAGCAATATCAACATAAATATCGAATACAATATATGCACTTTAATTTACAAAAGTTGAAAACCCAATGCATATCGCTTATTACCATGCCAGAAACTTCTCACATTGGTTTCGTAATGTTTTAATGTTAACGGAGACTCGAAGTATATGAATAAGTTTTAATCATTAATTCATAATTTTTGTAGTGAATTGATATACATACAACTTTTGGACATGGTCCCAGAAAACCACCTTTGTATCGTAACACAACTAAAGTTAAAAACGATTTTTTTCCTGTTAAGTTTGTAAGAAAAATAAAAAACGCCAACACGACTCACCCAGTGGTTTATACGGATGTAGTCAGTTAACTTACCTGAAACAAAAGAAAATCAAATTTAATAGGCAGAATGAGTAATACATTTGTAAAATGTACAAAAACAAAATTAAAATAACTAACGATTATATCTACGCTGATTGCTCTTATCATCAAACGTTTTAGACTCATCAACCCTCTGTAGTACTTTCATTTCGGTACAGAGTTGGTTAGAATTCTTACCATTTCTTGCAAACTTCTTGAACCACACTGCAGATACAAGTCTTTCGAACTCGTACAGTGTAATTCTAATGCTAATATACATTTTTATTGGAATAATATTAGAATATTATTTATCGGGAATACTAGATTAAATTGATGCTAATACAGGCACAACGTTCACTAACATACTCCATTAGACGAATTCGCTGACATTCATGCGAAAAATAAGTTATTTTTTAAATTAATTATTTATGTTCCATACTGGAAATTTCAGGGTTGACAGAAAATTTTACGGGCTAAAGGGTGGTTAATTTTTAAAAATTAAAAAAAAATGGAATCAAGATTAGTCATATTTTGTCCGATTTCACATGAAATGACTTTCCAACTTCAAGTTGAGACCAATCAACTTTAAATTGGGATCAATCGACTTGAAACTGATTACTTCCACTTCGAAACTGTCTGTTCCAAATTGAGGTTGATAAAAAAACATTCTGAACTCTTGTTATATTTCTTTTTTTTTTCTAACTTGGACCTCGTGGATTCGATTCCAGACCCAAAGAATTTCTTTTCCGATTCCAGACTCGGACTCACGGCCACGTCCCAAATAATTTCGATCTGCGTGTGCCATTTTACACTTATGCAAAATGTATTGGTGCCAGATGTCATCACTGGTGCACTACCTGGGCCGATCCCTGTACTGCTTGGGTTCCAATACTGTTCAAGTTTGGCAAGTGGATTGTTTAAAGAAACTGTACCTGCAAGATGGAGGGTGAAAATTGCTACCTAGATCAACCGATGATCTACATTTTCTAGTTTTTCTTGTTTGACGGAAAGTTAAGCTAACGCCACATCACGCATTTCGTTAGCAGTGAATTTGAACAATCAACGTTAATGTAGAAAATAACAAAGTCTCTCGTTATAAGCACT
This sequence comes from Ignelater luminosus, assembly GCA_011009095.1. NCBI lineage: Eukaryota > Metazoa > Arthropoda > Insecta > Coleoptera > Elateridae > Ignelater > Ignelater luminosus. Next base: position 33,058 of record VTPC01001393.1, on the reverse strand, counting down.
GTATATAAAGTAGCGTTACTATACAGTGTGATTGATTTTTCATTACACATTCATTTATTTTGTCAGAAGAAAGTTTTTCAAAAAATTCAAAAACTTGGCTTTGATTGTTCTTTGCACTTTTTCCAAAGGTCTGTGCAAAAATGTCATCACCTATAAAACAAAGGAGGAGCGATGTAAATAACATGTTTTCTAAATGCCACACCCTGTATTTTATTGGATAATTAGAATGGTTATGAAATTCTGAATACAATACAACTTTTAGTTTTTGAATTGACTAATAAATAAGGTCGTAACAATATCTCGATTGCTAAAAGTAGGTTTGGAAATGAGAAAAAAATAGTTATCGTGCTAGAATGAAAAAAAAGTCATACTTTCTTCTAGAGTTTTACATATGATTTTTTGTCGACCTCAGAAAATTTAGAAAAAATCTAAATAAAAGTGATTTTACATTAAGAATTTACCTTTGCAAGTAATTGTAAGATAGGTTTAGTATCCATGGTATCCAAAAAATATCTAAGGAAAACACCAAATAAAAATTGAACAACGAGGAGGAAAAATTACTGTCTGCCGCTCAGATACAATCGTCAACTTCCGACCACAAAATGAGGGTCGAAAAGTCTTCTTTCTAATAAGATCGACGAAAAATGTTTTTTATTTAAACGTACATTGGAAAAAGAGAAATATAATAACAAAAACGCAATTGAAACAATGTTGTTCACAACCATAGGCATTTCAAAGCAGGGCCGGATTAAGACAATTAGGCGACTTACTATGCGTCTCACTCCGAGATTACGGTACAGGAAATATAGGCAATTTTTTTCTTATGAGAGTTTACACAACACTATTGCCAGTTATGTTGATCGTATGAATGGATCAAAGTGCTGAAATGTAGCACGAAAGACGTTTGACAACCCCGTTGCTCATAAGCAAAGCGAAATGCATGTACATGTGAAATAATTTGACAATTGGACTTGGCACGGCTCCTATCCCTTATTCAACGACCTAGGCTTTAGCCTAGCCTGTAAGATAATATGGCTCTGGTTCCAAGTCTACCTTTGGTAATCTTATTATTACTCACTGTAAAAAATCGATGGAAAAATACAGTATAAATTATTTATTTTTACGTGAGAAATACTGTAAAAATATCATTGGATGTAATGTTACATAAATTTTATTGTAAATGTATTACCTTACTGTAATTCTATTGTAGGTACGTAATATTGCGTGTAAATCTGAAGTAATAATCCAGAAATTAAATGAACTTTCACGAAGTACTAGGAATTTTATAACACAATCTGTAAATTTACATACCACTGAAGTAAAAGTATTGCTACGTTTGTGTATTTTGCAATCCACACTTGTACAATAGAGATTGCACACGTAGAACTACATAAAACCATTGTAATTTTACAGGCAGAAATGGTATAAAAAGAAAATTTTACACAAAAATTTCAGCACAAACGAGAATGTAAAACTCAGTAATAAAATTGCATCATTATTTTTACTAATTTGTAAAATGATGTAGTATACCAAAAGAACAATAAAAAAATCGATCTTAAGATGTACTACATACAAACGCATTTGCAACCTAAGCCAATTCTAGGTTTAAAAGTCTTAATTTCCAAGTTTTATTTCTATTTAGATATGCAGGCTAAACTAAGGTAAAATTTATTTATAAACGTATTTATAAAGGTCTGGTGATTCTAGTACAACTGCTCCATATAACAATTTATTTTGTATAGAAAACAAGAAAATATTAATATTTAATACAAAACACGTATACAAAATTCACATAGGTATCTACCATAAATAGTGCATACATATGTATACACTATGTAAGGTTAAAGTGTGTTTTTAAATATAATGTACTACTTGACACAATAAATAAATAATGTATTTTTAAATGTCGGTAAAAACGGAAAGGTTTGTAAAACTCGCGGGTACTTTTGAGTGGTAGATTTCCGCATGCCTCTGATCTGAATTATTTGAACCGATCTGTGATAAGACGCGACGCGACGTGCGGTTTGTTGTGTTTGATCAAGTCACAGGTATGTACGATGTATGTAATTTATGCATAATGTAAGTAAACTGTGCCGTTTGGTTTCTGCGAAGTACTATATTGCTGAGTATTGTACTTACGATGATTGTTTTGCATTCAAATTTTTTGCTTAATGAATGTCGAATTGTTCATGTTTGTTGTCTATGTGTATTTTTTAAGAGCATGTACATAGGTACGTAGTACAAAGTAATAGTTTATTGTAACGTAAAGTATGGGTTACTTCATAGGCGAATTTGATTCATTAATATTTAATACATTTTATGCCTTTTAATCTTTCGTTAGTTTTCTGTTTAGTAATAATATTAAGTAATACTTATTTCTTTTTTCCTCGAATAGCATAATAAAAATTGTAGAAAATGTGGGATTCCCCGAAAGTTCTTCGATGTATTACGATGAATTGACGATTTCACTCGCCAACGGCGCAATGTTGGTTAATTTGAATGTGCACGGGGGACTGCAGCGTCAATTCGAATTTCCATTTTAAATATTTTAGGAGCAAAATATTTTAAAAAAATAAAATATCCTTAAAATTTAATGACCATTCAAAGATGTCACTGTTTAACCTAATCTTTTGATATTGTGCCAAGTTCAAAAAAAAGTGTTTAAGCTTTAATTTTATTAAGTTTAAATGTATAGGTCCAATAAGTAAAAATTATTTTTTTCGTTTGTATCGCTCGGATGTAATATTTTTAATTTTGAAAATTTTTTTATCAAAAATTTAATCTTTTCAAATTACTTTTTCCCCTATTTATTTATTTATCTAAAACAAGTACAAACAGGTCTGATATGGGATAATGTGCTAACAATTGTTATTTAGATGATATAATTACAAACTTTCTTATTTAAGTATGTTTGGAAGTAAACGAGATCGTGGATAAGATCATTTTTGTTTTATTACTGTCTTATGTTTAAAAGTAAATCCTAGTCAATCCAATATAATGGATCATTTACAGACGTGGCTTTAATTCTTCATATATACTTAATATGCCATATGAACCCAAAGTCTTTAGTATTTCGAACGTTTTTTAATGCATCGTTAAAACAGTACAGAAGCCAAAGTATATGAAAAAATTAATTGCTCACAAATTATTTACTTATTTTCATTGTATATACTTTCATGAGCCTGTTTCAGGTTACTTACCAGAATATTTTTATATTAATCGTTAGCTTGCTAATTTGATATGAAAATTAGAAATTTGCAACCACTTTACTGATTATCGTTATTAAACGACATGCAGTTAAACATAATGTGCTCAACTGCTGCACAAACAAAAATAATTTAATTAAAAACTAATGCTGTACGTTGATTAAAATTTTACTTACCAATAATCAAACTGGCACCAACTATGTCAGTACTGTTCAAAGTGTGGAACATTACCCGCCAAAAGAAGGTTTTTGTAGTACTCAACTCTGACGACCAACAGCAGTATGTTAATTTGGTCTTGAAAGGTATTGTCGAATTTTTACTTACAAGCACTTGATATTAAACAATTCTTTTATAGCATCAGAAAAATTAGAATTGGATGGAAGTACTTTAGTACTTGAATCAGACGATGATGTTCTAAGGCATTTAAAAAAAGAAACACTAATTTTACTCGAAAAAAACCAAAAATGGATATGTTCAACGTCTGGTTTGAACTTATCCACTTATTCAACTGATACTAACTTATCAACTTGTTCAACAGAAACTAGATACAGCAATAATACTATTTCAAGTCTAGTTGAGTCCAGTGACAATAGCAGTTGCCAGGTGCCATATTTAAATGAGATTACCTCACCAACAGTTTTTGGAAATAGCTGGAACCATTTTAACATTTCATGGGATTCTTTCAATAAAAGTATTTTAGAAGATTGTAAACGCGGAAGAAGAAATCCCCAAACAATCGCTACTATTGTTCATGCTGTTGTTGACCGTGTCAGAGAAATAAAGATTCACGTTCCAACCAAAGTATTCAAACTCGTTGCAAACAAAATGGTAAATCAGTATCCAAGCATGTTCCAGGATGTAGATGAAGATATGATTTTGGGTGATGGTTCTCACATTATCACCCAAAAGCTCATTGAAAGAAACAATTACTTAAACAGACCCCACAAAAGAAGAGGTTTTTTAACTGAAACTGTAGATGTTTCGCCGCAACAGAAACGAAAGGTGTTGGCACGTAAAGCAGGTGAGTTAAAAACTTCTTGTAAATAGTAGGTTTATAACAGGAATAATTTAACTGCACAGTTCTTAATATTTTTGTTCAGTTCTAATTTTGATTTTGTGCGATACGAGCACAAAACCAAAATTAGAACTACACATTTAAGTAGTGTCCAGAATTGAAAAAAAGATTATAGAGCTGCACAGTTAAATCATCCCCTCTGGTTTAGATCTGTCAACATAATCATAGCAATAGTAGTTGCAACCTGGTGGAGGTTATAGGCACCAGTGTGCGCATTGTAAATTCATAGATTATAATTAATTTACATAAATAACCATAATATTGAGTTTTTTAGGATGCAGCAACTGGCAACCTGAAAACAGTGTACTCCAAGAAGGAGAAGCACTAGAAAATAAAAAACGCGCTTTAAAGACTTATGCAACTCAAGACGGCGGTTTGGATCATGAAATTCTTATATTGTAAGGGGAAACTTATCCAACTCAAATATTGTTTTTAAATAATTCTAATCCCCCAACATTCACGAAGAAGGTGTTGAAAAACAAATCAAGAGTTTGACCATTATTGGAAAATTTTTCAATGAAGATATAACCAATTCTTTAATCGTTTTAGATAATCAGGTATAGGTTAACCACAATCTATATATCTACAATATATAACCATCAATAACTTTTCCTTAAGGATGAAAATGCTGGGGAAGCCATTGACAAGGTGTACCATAATGCTCCATGCATAATTTGGAAATTTGGTCAGTTAAAATAAATTAGTGTAACACGTGAATGTACTAAATTTTAATATTTTCAGATTGCAATAAAGAACAAGAAAAGTACGAATTTGGCATTTTCGGGGAAAAACAAATAATCGAACATTTTCACTCCTTTGAAGAGACATTTAAGGTAATGTTTGCACTCTACTACAACTTCAACTTGTCGTACCCTAAGGAAGCGACATTGACCTTAGAATTTTTGCAACGGTATGTATTAAAAATAAATCCTGACCAGGGAAACAAATGGAAAAAGCTGCTAAAGCTGTGTTCACTTATGAATAAGTTAAAGAACGTGGATTTATTATTCTTTTTTATTTGCAAAAAATCCTTTTTAATTATACATTGTATAATAATCGCAGGATAAGGTATTTATTATATAATGTATATGTATAGTATATGTATATTTGATTTTTAAAAAACTATTCTTTCCAAGCTATAATAAGATCATAATGAAACTGTACTAGTTCTAATACTAATTAATAAAGTGGATGAAGATAACAATTTGTTTCATTTATGTAAGTTACAAAGTGGTTGATTATATGATTGTAACTTTTAATAGCTTTTGTACATTACAACATCAAAAATTCTGATTTTTCTTGAATTGAAGTGAGATATGAGTTTTGAGTGAGACGGTTGCAATAAACTTATGCAAACTACAATTATCTAATAATGTTGTACTTCCAGTTAGCTTTGCAAGTGAGAACACAAGCTGAGATATGCAATGTAAATCAAGTTGTTATTACTTCCATGCAACCTTTTTACTCAAATTACTTTACTGTTTGGCACTATCCACTTGATATAACTTTCCCTTACAAAGTTCCTTCTATTTGATATAATTTCAGTCATGTTTGTTGCAAACTTTCAGATAAAAACTATATTTTTGGAAAACTGACGTTTAGCATATTTTAAAAGTAATTTTTTCTCTTTTCATTGTTTTTGTATATTATGCAATCTCATTTATTAATTTTCCAAGTGCAGTGGTCTTAGACATAATAATAAGATGGTCTTATACAGTTAGTTATCCAATTACTAGATTAGATGGTATAATATTTGCAAGAACTATTTAAAAGAAGTGATCATTTGCAAAATATGATAAATACCAGTATACAAATTAATTTGTTTCGGCCTACTAATGAGCCTGTAAAAATACGTAGATAGTATGTAGAAAACCACATACAATCTGATGAACTACAAACATACTATGTGAAAATAAAAAATTGTATTAAATTTCAGTACATCATGAGTACAATTACTTATGCAGGATGTGTATGGGCGTGATGGTTATGTGAAAATCCATACCTGTTGTGTACAAATACCAAAGTGGTATTTATAAGTGCATGGATGGTGTGCAAATATGCATTGTGGTTAAGTATGTTTACGGATTTGAAGTGTAATGTTACAACCATCCGTAAATTTACTGTACCAATCATTGGTTACTAAGTTGGCAATGATTTTCTATGTAAAATTACATAAACCCTTTACAGTGCTGTTACAACCTTATTTATTGGTCAATTTAAAAACTAAGTTATGCTGTATTTCGGAATTTCATAATAATTCCAATTATCCAATAAAATACAAAGTGATAGATTTAGAAAAAAAACTTAATTCTTCAAATCGTTGCTCTTTTGTTTTGTCAGTGGTTACATTCTATTTTCTCCGTTGGTAAGACAAAGTATCTAGTCCAAGTTTTTGGATTTTTTGAAAAACTATTCTGCCAAAATTAATGAATGTGTAATGAAAATTAATTAACCGAAAATTATCATATTCAGAAGCTTTTTTGAGTGGAGTAATTGGTGGAATCATCTCTTTTGCTTTCACATCCAAAATGGATTTAACCACATTTATTTTATATTGTTTTGATTTTCCCTGAGAATTTTAGATGACACATAAATCGTACTGATATTTCCATATTATAACGTGGCGCTTTTAACTAAAAAAAAATGAATCTATCCGCTTTTGGAAATAGATATAAGAAAACATTATAGGCATATAGTATGTAAGACAAGAACGAACATCTGAATAGAGACTTCTGTAAAAAGGAGAAAAAGGTTCGTGCAAGTGGCTCATTTTGTAATTATTTAATTATGTTTATAGTAAAACCTAGAAAAGAAAATAGAGGTTTTTCTATTTTATTTTATAAATATTTACATGTCACTTTACATGTAAGAAGATAATAAGCAACTTCACTATCGAGAATTTCCATAAATTACATTGAGTTATGCACACAACCTTTACTTGGAAAAAATATATAATCAGTAATTTAAATGACTGCCATGCACAATAATCAATGATTGCAGCTCGCTAACGAGGACATTCGTGCACCTACAGCAGTCACCACATTGTTGCTCACTATTTAGCTTATCTTTTCCGCTTTAGTATAATGTTTACAAATACAGTTGTCGTAACCATAACTTAATATGCAAGTGAGATCCACAAATGCAAAGAGAAATTGTCCTGATTCAAGTTTTGAAAATGAGATTTTTTAATACTCCCAACTTAAGTGGTACAACGTTTTATGATTCATCGACGACGATAAATAATGAAAACAATTTCTCATTTTAAGTGGACGGTTTGTTTTAACTTCCACACTTCATATAGAGAAATAAGTAACTCGATATTTCTATGGCAGAAACGTTTTCTAGAAATTATAAGATCTGAAGATACGAAAATACTACTACGAACGAAATCATCAAAATGTGAAAGTTACGCTAGAATTTAAACCGTGGGTACATACACGACGTTCATATATTAAAATAATTGCCAATTATTAATAGTAGTGGGTCATTTGCTTTTATCCAAATTTAATAGTGAAAGTTCTAAAATTCTATATATTATTATAAAAGCAATTTTGAAGAAGTGAAAACTTGTTAGATAAAGCACGAACTGTACTATTTGTTCACGGTGTGAAATAACTGTAACCCGGAATCATTATTTTACATATTATTAAGTCGATTTCTAAACTTTATTTATATCAATTACTTCTACGTCTAGAAATTTTTGATTGAACAAAAAAAATAATTTGCACATTAGTTTAATAATAATGAGAAATGAAACAAAATATTTTTACTTAATGTGAACGACTGTTTTTTCGTCAACAAACGTACTACCTTGTCTTTTTTTTTAACTATTAATGAATAATGATTCTCCAAGCTCGTTTTAATAAACTATGCAGCAAAATTACCGACTCAATATTTCTGATAGTTTTTTCTATTACACCTGTTGCCATTATAATTTTATGATCGGATATTTTATTATGGTGGTCTCAAAATATCTTTAAAACACCGTTTATTAAAACCTATGTTTATCCAATTTTATTTCAGTGCAAGAAACTCAAATGAGCAATACTAAGGATAAAAACACAGCATATAACCAAAATGCTTTATTTCGGTATAAGCATTGCTTTAATTTATTCTATAATTTTGAATACGTAACTTTCCTGTTTTGCGTTTAAAAAAATTATATCTGTAATAGTACACTCTTGCATAAATATTAAGTATTCTTATTTTAATTACTATTTAAGTTCAAAGTTTAGAATTATACGATCCAAGTCCGTGTAAAGGGCTTATGCCGTTTGTATTTTGGAGTAAATAAACCTATGTTATTATTATTATTATTATTATTTATTTCTTAAAAAGTTTAGTTGCGAGTTTTTACTTTATTTAATATAATAACCCAGGAATAATAGAAGACTATCTCGTTGAACGTGTGTTGCAAAAAAAAGAGAAAACATTCTACCTCTTCCAGGAACTATTGTGAACCATTCAAAATTAAATTGCCCTAGCTTTGCTTCTTATATGACAACCAATTAAAAAGCTCCGTATGCTACTAAGTTATTAATATATCAAGTCAAAAACATGCAGTTGTCAAGATCCAGCATGGTAATCAACACAATACCTGGCTTTTTATTAAAGTAAACCTAGAAAACGCAGTCTCTTTAAATTGATTTTAAATCTTTCTATACAAAGTGCGTACTAAATCGTGCATAATTCAAATTCAATAATAGGTATGAAATTTAACAAGACAACTGTTTAAGAAAATTTAGTGTAGTGTACAGTTTTAATACAATCTTCTTCTCGGGTAAAAATGAAACATTTGTCAAACATTTTTGCAGCACTTATTGAATCCTTATCAATTTCTTAGTTATTTATTGCTGGTCAAAATGTAATCTGCGAAGAGTAAGTCTTGTCATTTTTGGCCGACACTGTATGCTACAGCAAAAGCTAAACCGCTGGAATGGTGTTCTATACATGAACTGTGAGCCTATTGCCGATTTTCTTGCCTTGAAGAACATTTATTTGTACATGCTTCGAAACAGCAGATAAAATCTGTGTACTTGAAGCTAATGCAAGGTCATTCTTCAGTTCCCGTGCACTGCGTCAAGATAATTTTCCTTCCACTAACTAAATAGTGTATTGTGACGTATTGAACTGAGATGTTGTGAATACTTTTTGCGAGATAAAACTACTTCAAATTCTGAGACTAATACATTCAAAATATTTCGAGTACTTTTCTACTAAACAGTTTATGCGTAACTAAATTATGATAATATAGCAGAGATCTTTTGTTTTCATGTAATCTAGATTCCTATTGATAGCAAGATAAGGTCATAAGAGAAACCTAACCGTTAAATAAATTATATTTTTGTATAGAATTTCATAAGTTTTATCCACAATTCCAGCAAAAACAATAAAAATATGTTTCTGTAAATTTTGCTTTTTCTAAGGATTAAAGTCATCGATAAAGATGTGGCAACACTTGTTCTGGAAAAAAAAGAATCATTAATAATGCATTTACCCAATACTATCTAATTTACAATACGGTTCTAAAACAATACAATACATCTAAGAAATGTGTGGAAACAAATCTCTGATCTAACAAAGAACTATTTCAATCAACTACTATTATGATGAGAAATCTGAGCAAAATTGACCGGATACGGCGTTTAACCTCTTTTTACATGGATCATCAGGCAAACAGACACGTATCTGGAAATTCACGAACCTGAAAACTAACACTAGTATAGAATCACGTTCTCTGTAGGAAGAATGGAAATTCAATTGATCTTTAGTGGCTTATTGTTTGCGATATCTATTACTTTCTCCATAATACCCGCAGTCTATGTGAACAGTTACTTTATCTTTGAGAAGTCATCGCTAATTTGCACAACCTCAATGGCATAAAACAATCTACTCTCGTGCACCTCGTTAAGGTGGGAAGTAAGTCAACGTGTTACATAAAATTAAATTGGTTCTAATTTCTAACAATGACAAAGCAACTAATAAATGTATGTACTATGTACGTTAGAACATTTTCTAATATTTCTATAAATCTCTTAATTGGTCGGTCTAATCTTGAAAGAGAAAATAATAAATTCAAAAGATGCATCACACATCGCGTAACTTGAGAATAAGGATATGTAATGTAACAACGTGTTCGTATGTACGTACGAAACTGCGATGCGATTTTTAATTTAAATAATTCATTAATTAGTTACATGGAAATAAAATATATATAATTATTAAAATGGAAAAGCCACAAAACAACAATGACAAAGGTTAACGTTTTAAATTCAAATCACATATTAGAAAATAAGAAAAACCATTCATATGTCCTCGTCATCGTCTTTCCGGAAACAAAACAGCTTAAGCAGGTATAGTTTTACTATCTTCAAGGGTATCTCGTGAATTCAAGCTGTTTAATTTTAACACGAAGGTAAAACATGAAGGGTTAAAGGACTTGAGTTCCCACGAGTTGTGTGCGTCGTAGTAGAAAATTTGTTGAATGAACTTTATGTGCCACGCATGATGGACCATAATTCGTAAGAAATGTCAGCTATAATGGACGTGAGGTACATGACAAACCGGAGCTTAATAAGATCCTATCTTAACGGATAGGCTCGCTTGTTAGTCACTCAAAAGACATAAATGTGAGCCGACTTGGTTGGTGATGAATAACGTAGTTGTGAAAGTGCACACCTAAGATTAGTTAGCTCATATGAATATAAAATACTGTAAATGGTTAAGATGGCTCAAATCATTCGTATTTACAAAATATCCAGTTTGACAGAATTGCTCGTACTATACGCATGTGTTAAGCAATACATTACATAAACATAAAGCAAATACGAGTGGCCGAAGAAGAATTGAAAGAGGAACAGGAACCGACGAGAGAGAAATACTAAACTAATACAATCAATTTGCCAAACGCATTGACCCAGATCAAAGCCGGGCGTACAAGAATAAAGACACTATCACCAATGGTTGCTTTCTTCTATCGTTCATTCCATCGATGTAGCCGCTGAAGAAGCTGTCAGTGTGTCACTGATGGCGGGCGTCCCCGTTACAGAAAACTCGTCTGGCCTTATCAATATCCGTACTTTTAGCAACAATATGTTTTCGCGGTAATTTGTTAATCCTATAAAACCAAATTCGTTTCGAATACGTAAAGCGTAGATTAGATGGGCAACAAGAATTTTGTTTTAATAACAAATAAATTATTAAACTGCGATTTACTCTGTGTATGTGTGTGTGGTTATAATGCTGAAGAAAGGGATTACATTCAGGCCAACAACTTTTAAATTTCGCAATTTGGTTATCTTCACGGGGAAGCAAAAGATGAACTTGCAATCATTTTTTGTATTGATCCAAAAGTAATTCAAAGCTTATTTGCAACCGTACCTTTCTCTTTAAAATAAAAACTGCAAGAACTTTTTACCACAAAATACTAAACTCTTCTCCTTATTTAATTACAATCGTTGATCAATTTTACATGTATCAATTAATAAATTGCACGATTTGGAGTAATAAAAAGATTTTTAATCACATAAATAGGTTTACTGGGTAACATTACAGTTAAATATCAAATAACATTCATAACATTGAATGTAGTAAATTTTACATAAATTCCTTTCTTATTTATGTCAATAAAATAGTAATTGTTAGTTAACGCTAATTTTATTGTACACGTGACTTTAACAAAAGTCCAATAACTAGTGTTAAGAATCCATTAGCACATTTTAAAATCCATTAAGACCAAAAACTGCTCATTTAAAATTTACAAATTACAAAATTACTATGACCAAACTTTACCCTGACATAATAACAACAAAATGCAAACATACATATTGCATCATTATGTTGCGTTAATATCTTTACAATGTGTAAACTATGTGCAAACCAAAGTCAAAAAGTAGCGATTTGAATTGATAGGTTTTGTAATGATCACGATTTTCACCTTTCACATCGGTGCAGACTACGTCTCGATTAATAACAAAAAGACGTAGAAAAATCATTTAAATGCATTCCGATAACCTACCGCGTCACGGATAAGTTAATAAATGACTAATTAATATCCGTAGTACCGAGGCGACATAAAAATGACAGGAAATTGATTTTGAGATAGAAAAGCAATATTTATTTTTATGAATATTCTAGGTAATAATTCTAAGGAGTACTTTTAATTAACAGAAAAACAATTTATATAATATCTTCGTTTTATCTTTCTTCTGGACCAGAAATAAAATTATTTTGATACAGAATATTAACAAAAACGATGCACTGGTTGCTGCATAGAATGAACCTTCAAAAACAAGAGTAGAAAATAATTCTAAATAAAAAAGAAAACAAAGTACCCCACCTATTGTGAATACAACAAAAGTTTTAAAAGGTCGATTAACAACTAGCCTAAAAGGTGTGTTAGCATGTTACAAATAGTATGCAACTTCATTATAAACAATCACAAATAACAAAAAGCAGATAAATACTAAATAAATGTAGAAATTCAAGATTTCAGTTTCAGAAATACCACTGAAAAACAAAAGAAAATATTTACATCGACACAAACCAAATACCTTCCTTTTATCAATTCTTTCCGCAATTTACTTTTAATATACTGTACGCCACGTTAGGTAGTACAAGTCGTTATCTTTTCGATTTCCTATAACCAACTTATTAATATTATTCCAAAAGTCTACATCTATGTACCGATACAATTTTGTACACTAATGAGTAGGACGGACAAGATAAAAAGTTTCGACAAGACAATAATCTTCGACACACAATAGCAAACTAATACCTACACACGTATAGACAGTGTAATATTAGCTAAGTCACTCTCTTCTATACTTTGTCTTTCTCCACTCTGAAATGATCTAGTCTTACCCAAGTAACCACAATGACTAAATGCCACGAAGGATTAGTTTAATTTTGATCAACTTTACCGTTGATTATACTGTTCACTCAACCATTGTTTATGCGACTTGCAGTTGAATATCAATGTTGCAGAACGTTGATGAAAATCTATTCAGATATAATGGGTGCAATCATAACACTGAAACAAACTCAAAAAAAAACTAACGTCCAACATAATTATATGATAAATAATTAGAGGAAAAAAAACTGAAAACTCTGTTTCGAAAAAGATTACCATATCTTGACGCCAAATTGTTAAAATTATCTAAATAAATGAAAATATTATTTTATACGGCAGATTCCCAAATCAAAAACAAGCCTTGTTATTATAAAACTTGTAATCAAAAGTAGCATTTTTCTCAGATATACAGGGTGATTCTGAAATAAAGAGTATCCTTTTCTTTTAATAGGTGATAAGTGAGGCTAAAACAAGACAAAAAATGAAGAAACGAAGTGGCTCCGTGAAAGTTGAAAATTTTGACAATTTTCCGAAATATTAAATACTGAAGCCGCCTCTGGTTAGAAAAAGAAAAATGTTCTTTGTATTCTCGCCCTCGGAGTAAAAAGTGAAAGTTAAGGAGATTTACGGTTGTTGTAAAACCACTGTAGTGCAAGAATGAAAATTTGCCAGACTCGCCCATTTTCTTTGAACTAACGCAGGCGTAGTAGCACGATGAACAATAAATGCCATCATAAGCTACCCCCTGAAAATTTTCAACTTTCCCTTCTTAAATCTGAAGTTGAGGAGATCAAAGAAATTGTGATATGTTTAACAGGCAGGGTTGTTGAAATGTATTAAGACAGTAAAAAGATAATAGCATAATTTATGTCACGAGCAATTAGACTCCAGTCTCGCAAGCAACATTTTAATCCCTTATTATTATTTAGTCTTTGAATAGAAAACATTATGGAAGATACTACTAATTATCGCTTCTGTATTTAACTCAATTCCATAAAATCAACCAATTTTTATTTATGTAGCACAATGCTTATTGAAGTTTTTGGTTCTTCGGACTTTTACAGAAAAAAGTCACTAACAGTAAAATTTTAATATTTTTCCGTTTACAGATCAAAAAGTAAACGTTATAAACGTGTCCATAGGTTATTTATGGCATTGTAGAAACCAGAAAAACTATTATAAGCGTTTAAAGTGCGAGAAAGGTTTGGTGTGTTTACCATGCTTTCGGCGAAATAGCGGTTTCTTTTAACATAAGCTATCGCCTTCTTTTATCTCGAGCAAGTAGTAACTAGTAAGTTTGTCATCTAAGCAAGTACAGCAACTTTATTTTTCCTCCCATCATGTTTACCTCTTAATCCAAAAAAGCGAGAATTATAAAAAGGTTTCTCGTCATAACGTTTTCTTGGAGATTAAATATTTGGCACCTGCTTCTTTCAAAGGCACTGTCTTTACCCTAACAACTAGGTACTTCCAATTTCTTTTTCTAACAACATATTTCAATAGTAAAATGAAGGTCGCTGACCGCTGCCTATTTAACGCGAAAATATAGCTTCTTTGGTTAATGTCAGAAATGCGAATCTCATTCAAAAACGCTCGAAAAGGGGCCATAATTCTTCTTTCGTTTTCTTGTAAAGACTAAACAGAGTATCGCGACGTTTACGCATTCATGTTATCACCTTATTACTTGAAAGACGGGCAACTTACCAAAATATTACAACAAATGTTGAAAATGACCACCGTCGACCTGAAGACAAGCCTCTATGCGTCGGTGAAAACTGTTACGCACACCAGTAAATATTCCAGCTGTATTGCGAATTTCTGCGACTGCTGCTAAAATGCGTTGTTGAAGGTCTTCCCCGTTTTTGACTTCCGTGCGATATACAACAGACTTCATGTGACCCCACAAGAAGTAGTCCAGAGGATTTATGTCAGGGCTACGAGCAGGCCAGCGTACGGCACCATTGCGACCAATCCACCGATGGGGAAACATTTCGTTCAAATAGCCCTGCACACGTGCGCTAGTATGCGGAGGGGCTCCATCGTGCATGTAATAAATATGCCTACGAGTTTCTAGAGGTGTATCATCCAACATATCTGGCAACCTGTTTTCTAGAAATTCCAGATACGTGTCTCCGTTTAACCGCTGTGGTAAAATAAATGGTCCAAACAATGTGTCTCGTAAACTGCCACACCACACATTAATAGAAAACCGCCATTGAAATTTATTTTCCCTAATCAGGTGAGGATTAGCGTCATTCCAATAATGTAATTGTTGAAACCATTCATAAAATGTTCGTCTCGGTGCAAAGTCATTTTCAGTTAAATGCTGAACCCGTCGTACGTGATAGGGATGTAATAAGTACGACTTTAATATCCGATGCGCTGTTGCTTGGGAAACGTTCACGTCGCGTGCGATACCCCGGGTACTTATTGTAGGATCTTCATTAATCACATCTAATACATCTTCCGCTTGAAGAAAGTGCGGTGGTCGTTCATGTCCACGGCCTTCATATGTTGCGACGGTGCTACCTGTATCACAAAGTCGTTGTATCGTTTGCAGTATTGTATTCCGCGAAGGCTGTCTTCGCTGTGGAAAACGATCGGCGTACAGTCGTTTTGTCGCTTCTACATTATAATGACATTCTCCATACATTAAAGTTATGTCTGCCAACTCTCGAGTGGAAAACATCTCGCTCACTTTAAATTTTTTCACACCTTGTCACTCTCAGGAAAGTCAAAGACCGACTGATTGTGACATGTTCCGACCCTTACATATGTAAAAAGCTACCTGGCAATGACAAGGAGGGTCCGTCAACCCCTATCGATTTTTACTTAAGTAAAAGTATGAGAGCAGGACCGGCTTGGCTTGGCTTGGCGATTAAATTTCAAGTCTTTTTCTCGGAAACTGCAATTTTTACCTACCTTTTTTTATCGCAAATGTATGTACTATCACACCGCTATCCACCTTTAAGAGGATACCCTTTATTTCAGAATCACCCCGTAGAGTGGCAAAGTTGAACAGCCTTTTGAATCCCTGCCACTAGTGGAAAAATACTATAGTAACCATACAGAAAATTGAATATCTGACTTCCCAGCATTTTGTAAAATTCTATTTTACTCAAAAACGACGCATCCTATGAGAAAAACTGCAGACAGCTTACTGTTAAATTGAGTGAAGATCTAGAAAATAACAAAATCATCATTCAGTATCGTTAACATATTCTTTTAAAATTTCTTGTTTTTCCACCCCTAAGCTCCGTCCTTAAAAGTGATAATTAGTACAGAAATCCGTCGTTATTGTTTTGTGGTTGAGGCTGCAGGTTACGGTTCCTTTGGACCAACTACTATGGTCATTTTGCTGCCAACTAGCATTTAACCGAACTCGAGGTTTTCCAACCCCGGTAGGTATTTTTGATAGTCAGATGCGTAACTATTACCAAGCCTCCCTGTAAAGATTTGTAAAATAGTAGACGTCCTAATGAAGAAAATACGAGTGTCGAAATCTTTGCTAGAGATTTAAAAAAACCAAGGCAAACGCGCCGCTGAGGCAACAGTGAAGCACGTCACAAAAAAACAATCGTAAATGTTATAAATTTCGAAGTTTCGAGATTTATAGCCGCGTCTGACAACGTTGGTTGTAGCTGTTGTTCGCCCTCTTTTTACATTTTGATATGAGATTTAATGCCATCTGTTAGTTGATTTTAGCCAGTATACATTAAATTTTATCTCGATCTCGCACGTTGTTTGTAAGATACCAAAGATATTTTGGCATACAGTTTCTTGAATATAGTGCACCTTAAAATTTAAGCACTCAAGTTTATGAAGAACCTGTGCAGGAATGTTTTTGTTCATTACCGAAATACTATCTATGTATAAATGCGTTAACGAGATTTGTATTGAGATATATGCACACAACCTGTAGTTAATGCTTAGTGTATTTTTATAAACCAAAGATCGAAAATAGGAACCATGCAAGCGGGATACAAACTTAACAGCTTATCTCCTCAATCATTCAGATTTTTCTCCACCATCTTCTAAAGTAGTGGTTTTTGCTTCTGATTCATCTGTAAAATTCTAGAATGTACGTATAACTTATCTGTGCAGAGATTTGGTCTACGTTATTTTGTCAAGGTAAAAATCGCACAAAATCTGTTACTTTGCTGATGCTGTGCTGATACTGCCATATCAGTATGACGTTACAAGATTTAATTAAATTTAAAATATCTCAAGAGCAGTTCATCGCAGAAAGGTGTAGTTTAAAGATCTTTTCTTATAATTGAGACAGCTAACAAAACATTGTAAGACCACGACATTCATTGTTGTTAGTTATACTGAAGTCAGTTAGTTTAGTTTAATGTATTATAAAACGACAGTTCTCAACGAATAATTGTATAGCGACAAAAGGTTACGTTTAGACTTCTGTATCATGCTATATTTACAACTCGGTTAAAAAAGAGATGGTGAAGTATACAGGTCGTCCCATTAGGAAAAACAGTGAATGTGTATCTTAAATTTTTGAAGTTTAAAATGTATTAAATTACAATAGAATTGGCTAAAACTAATCTTATTCTACTTTGAGGTATCTATAATTTGCGCAGAAAATAATGTTAGAACGCACAGAAGCAATTTCCAACAACCCTACTGATAACATTACAAGTTATTTTTAAAAACAACTATAGAATACATTAAAAACTATACGCATTTAAGTAAGGATTTTCTAACTTCGAAGCTCGATAACTCCGCAATAAAAACAAATCGACTATAGATACAACTGGAAAACATCCGTTTAGTCAGCACGAATTGATCACCTTAACAGTTTGTGAGTGTTATCTATTTACATCCTGTGCATTGAGAATTTCAGTGTTTCCTTATTTTTCAGTGACTCTGTATAAAGATAAGTAGTATGTATGCAAAACTTTTCATATTTACAAACTCATCTTATTAATCAATAGTGTATACAAAAAAGACCGTGGAAGTTTTCACATTAAATAGGTTCTTCCTACACGCGGTTCATCACGGACATTAAATAAGAACCATTGATGTCATCAAATGAATCAATCACTTTCCGTATTTATTATTAGTGCTGCAATTTTTCTGTAGAAAGTCTTAAATTGGTTACTTTACGAAATGTTTATGTGCACAGTTACTGACAAACACAGGTATTTCACGAACAACTTTCTATAAACAACGAAATAAGAATATAGTTTAAAAGAAACTAACTTTCTTTTTGAGAACTTCTTTGGCCCGATTATATACTGACGTAAACGAGTTAAAATAAATCAAAATGTAAAGATCTAGTAAATAAAATTAAAAGGTTTTGTTAATAATTCTTCTGGCTGCTGTTACGTTAAATAAAATATGAACATTGGAAATATCAATATTAGCTAAAAATTGAAACAGTTCGTAGAACTTAAAATAGAGGTAATTTTAATTAAATATTAAACAAGAAAAGTAGAAATTACGTGATTTCCTGAAGGCGTTAAAATAATTTCATTGAATTTCCTTTCACATTTTGCGTTTAAAGGTTGAACTCAACCAATAGTCTTCTAAAACATTCCAATAAGCCTTTAATTAACACAAACTATTTTTTCTGTGTATGCATAACCTAGCAAATGAACTTTTTATGTTGAAAGCAAAGTATAACGGGCGATGACTAAAAAGTGAGAATTTGTTTAAGACTTCATAGAATTATGATTATTTATACAGGGTGTATTTCAAATGGCGCGTAATACGTTATTCTACATCACAAACTGAGAAAGAAATTCTAACATAATTTTGACGAAAAGTTCTTCATTACGACGTAATTAATGTTCCTAATCTTTACTAAAATTTCTTTGTTTTCAATAATTAAGACGAAATAGCTACAATTATTTGTAGTTTAAGTAATAAAAAGAAAATCTCGGTCATATTTTGGTTTTATTTGTTAATAATCTGCCTATAAGCCGTTTCTTATTATTGTTAAATCTTTGTTGTAGAATCTTTAGAAATATGTTGCAATACTGCGTTGTTGCTATGAAATCATTAATGAAAAGCAGCAGCTTTACACCAGCCACCCAAGTAAAAGGTGGTTTAAAAACCTTTAACTGACCATATTTTAAAAACTATGAATTTATGGCAAAAAATGTGTTTACCTTTTTTAATTCAGATTTTAATGTAGTGTCACATGGCGTACAGATTAAGTGCCATTTTAAATACACCCTGTATATTGAAGTATCTTGTTCTTGTAACATCAAGTTGTCATGATTTCCTCTTTCATGTAGCATGTAGCACATTGTTTTTGATAATAATTATTATGATTGTTGTATACTATGTAGGGCGTCTCGTGAACTAAATTCAACATTTCACCAATATGTAGTTTAGGTCAATAGTAGTCGAAAAGAGATGTCAGTTTGGCTATTCTCAATATTGAAGGAGTCATAAACATTTTTAGTTGTAGACTAAAAAGTACAAGATACTTATCAAAATGTTTTATTGCACCAACCCACTACACTAATAATGATAATGATTCCCCTTAGGCGCAGTAAGAATTATGGGTCGCCATCCCCCTCCCCGGTAAAAGGAGGGAACCAAAGTCGTGTGTTTGCTTTCACAGGCATCCGTCAGGGGTTAGGGGGGTACATTCTCAGGAAAGAGTTTTGATTGCGTTTTTGTACTTTTCTTTATGGACGTCTTTGTTCAGCTATACAGAAATAAAGTTAAATATAATAAAAATTACACTATGAAACATTTTCAAGATGAACAACTACCAACTTTAACAGGGAGCAGAATTCTAAGATATGTAAAAGTATAAATAAAACCTAGCAATTGAAGAAACCAAATTTATTGATGGAAAATGACTTCAGTAGGTTTTGGCACAAATTTATCAACAACAATTTGTAGTCCGACAGTGCGCTGTTGAATTTGTAAATGTTACCCTAGTTATTTGTCGAATATATCCTCAAAATCTAAAATTATATGTCACAAAAGAAAATAGATCACCAAAGTATACAGATGTGCAAAAAAGTCAGTGCTGTTTGTTACATGATGAGAAAATAATTCAAGGAATACTACATCCCAAAAGATGTCCATTTGTGAAATGAATGAAAGAGTTCACTAGGAATCTAAATGCATTAAACTATAAGAACAATTGACAAGTAATTGATAGTAAATACAGTGCATTTTTTTTATAGAATTCAGAGTAGGCTGTGGTTTAAGTTCATTTTTACAGTGTACAAAAATATGCAATGTGACGACCTGATAACTTTTTAGTGAGAACAGCATCAGTGTCATGTACACTGTTATAGAAATTGTAAGTCATGGGCTACTCTAAATTTCATAATTAAAAAAATGCACTGTAGATAACACGAAGAAAAAAGTGAAGCTAGGAAGAATGGATGTAATGCCAACCAGCCGTCTCTTATAGAGAGTATACTAACGGATTCATTTAGAACAATTGATTGACTTGGTATTATTTAAAGAGTAAGCACTGTACCACATTTCAGAGAGTCAACTAATTATTTTTATGTATAATTTCTTTGTTATTTAGGTTTAAAATAATTCTTATTTTTTTGGCATCACCCATTACATGTATTTTATGATTATAAAAATATCCATTGTCTATCTTTTAATAGAAAATTTGTAATTCTAATCAAATATTCTGAATAATAAATAAATAACAAGAGATGCTGAAGGAATGGCATTTATTTATTATAATTTCTGCGTTTCAATTGATTCTTCGTATGTATTTATGCTATAAGCAGTTTTTAATGCAATTCATGTTTTACATTAACTTAAGGAAATTTGTGTAAATGCAGCATTTCTTAAAAACTGCTAATACAAGTGTTATTTTTGAATTAGCCTCACCTTAATAAGAATTTATTAGACTAATGATACAATTTTACTGTACAAGATAACGGAAAAGAAGCAAAAACGGAAACTGTTACTATAACTCGTTGGAGAGCATGCTCCTTACATTAGCATAGCCGTTCAAGATCTGTTATTTAGCATTTAATATAATTAATTGAATTTTATGTTTGTACAACAGCATGATCACTAAATACATTACTAGTATGTTTATAACATCTTTTTAAACTCCCAATTAAAAAGAAATTGTTATATCGTTGGTTTTTAATTATGTAAAAACAAGAGGAGTATAAGAAGATGTAGCAAAATCTTGTGTTTTAGTATAACTTTTTTTAAACTAATTTCCTAACTTTCGTTATGAATAGATTCAGCAGGAGGTATTTCTTGATTTTTGATTTTGGACATCAATTATTAATTGTTTGTTTGAATGGGAAAACTTGCTTAGTATTTTCAGATGTTGATTACTAGTTAATGAATCTTTCAACGTGAAAACAATAAATTATAAAACCCTCGGTAACTTTTGGCTCGCTTTTTTATTAAGCAATTTATAATGAACAGAAAATGGCGTTCTGGTTTCTTCTCTTATATAAGGGACTAACGAACAATAAATATGTAATTGAGGTATAGGCATGCTTTGGAAACAAATGTCTTGCCAATTCTTTCACCAATAATTTCGTCTTAATTGAACAGTAAAATTTTATTACTTACTAAAAATAAATCTGCTGGTAAATTAACCAACTAAATGATTACATAATTGCATACAAACATTAATATACTATAATTTTATTTGAAGATGTTACAATAAAAAAGAAACGAGAAAGTTCTATTTTATACTTTTATAACAAGTTTATTATTATTATTACACCGTTCTTCGACAACAAACTAGCAATTTCACTTTTCAAAACATAACAAAACTTTCAAAACCGTTTTTATTCGCTGCAAAATTTAAATATAGTCACAACACCTTGTGGCTTATTTATTATTCATGTTTACGTTATTGGGATCTATTAGTCATACCATGTGGGAGTTCAAAGAAGATACTATTTACTAGAAGAGACGTGAATGCTGTTGAACTTATGCCACAAACAAATCACTTAAGTAGGCGGACAGCTATTGTATGTACTAATTTCAATTTAAAAAGTGGAAAAGTAAGCCTTTCAAACCTTACAAGGATGCTAATAACGAATAAGTCCTTTTTACGTCTCTGCAATTAGCTGTTTCAACACG
>VTPC01001392.1:67871-78982 GCA_011009095.1 Ignelater luminosus | reverse complement strand
ACACAAAAAACGGGTCGACCTTGCAAAACGTTAAGTAGTTCTAATTTTTTTATATGTTGTTAGGACCTAAGTCAATAGTAAGAAATCAAGTTTGCAGCTTCGAAAGATTAGTGACAGCCGCGTAATACCCAAAAAATACCGAAATGTTTCCAATGTTTTTACTTTTTGCTTATTATCTCCTAACCTTTGAAGTATGGGTCTGAGAGGAAAAGTTATACCCCTTTTTATTAAAGTAGATTAAATTTGATAACATTTGAACTTTCGCCGAGCTTTGTACGTCTAGAACTTTCCAAAATAGGGCTATTCAACAATTGAATATTTGTTCCGAAAAGCAAGAAGTGTTCGTTTTAGCCATGCATTTTGTCTAATAAAGAAAAAAATACTCATCTAACGAGGACAGTCACAGTTAATGAATTTGAAATAGATCATCGGGAGAAAAGCTGTCGTACCAATGTTAATGTCATTATTATTAGGTAGAAGTAAACATTCATTTACAGCAGTATATGTTTTAATTATCTGTTTCTTACGGTTACCCAAGAAAAACACCAAAAGTGCTGAACGACAGTGACATACATTTTGAGAAATCCACAATCATGCAACTACCTCGGGAAAAGTATTAGCCAACGAAAACACCAAAATGCATTTGAGCAGCAGGGCATAAAAGTGAAAGTAGTCGAAGAAGACGCTAATTGGGACATCCTTGACATGGCACTATCCAATAGTCCAATATTTGACCGTGTGATCATAGTACGAAAAGATGCGGACCTCCTCGTCCTCCTCAATAATTTGAGCTCAGGCGCAACAAACGTCACCTAGAGAAGAGTAGTAGAATTAAAGCCGGCTGTTGTCATTATTTAAGCTCTTTTTACGCCCATGGATCCGCTCAACAGGGGCAGTGCTTTTTATACATGCATTTAGTGTGGGCGACGCACGTCTGCACCTTTTGGTCAGGGTCAAACCAAGTTGGCCACCATCTTAGACCTTTATCTTTTAGATTCGACTGAAGGTTTCCTTGCAGCCTTCGCTACCAGTTGTTTGTTGCATCTGCAGCCAACATCAAGATTAATCTTGCAAGTTTGTCCCCAACAGAAGATGCAGCAACAAACCATGCCAACAGAACTTACTATCAAGTTCAAAAGTGGTTGTGAGCTAACAAAAGTGCTACAGAAAGGAGGTGGAAGCTTGATGACTAGGGTTTTACCCCCGTCAACACCACGATGGATTATGTTTCTGAGCTTCTACTATGCATGATTTCCTGTAAATGCAAAAAAGATTGCGGTGGCGGTTGCAGTTGTCGCAAAGCTGGATTGAAATGCTAGGATGTTTGTAAACTCTGCAGTGACAAATTATGCTAAAAGTTGTCATCTCTTCGACTTGTGGATCCCTACAACGAGGAAGACTTCCAGATGTTTACCGAACGGCGTGAGGAGCTTGCACCTGTTCAAGAGAGAGATTTCTCGAAGCCAGAGCCGTCAAAACAGATGCAATTATAATAAAATATATTGTCTTTTACATGTAAACATGCATTATCTATTTACACCTTCTTTCTTTAATAAAAAATTAAATTACATTACGTGAACTGTTTTCATTGATTCTTCCCAAAATCAACTTTTCCAGGTTTTTGGTTAGATGCCATTCTTGAGCTAAAGCTAAATAAATGCATTTCAAATTCATTAACTATGACTGTCCTCGTTGGATGAGTATCTTTTCCTATATTAGACAAAATACATGACTAAAACGAAAATTTCTCGCTTTTTGGAGCAAATGTCTAATTGTTGGAAAGCTGTATCTCAGAAAGTACTGGACGTACAGAGCTCGGCGAATGGTCAAATTTTAGTAAATTCAATCTACTTTAACAAAGGAAGGTATAACGTTTTCTCAACTCATGATAAGAAATAGAACTACATGACCTTTTGCAAGGTCGAATGTATAGTTTCTTTAATTGTAAGTAAATTCCGTGTGAAGTACCTCGAGTATCTCAGATAATAACATCTCCTTTTCAGCCAGATTGACCTTATATAAAGTCGTCGTTGCTACAAGTATTGGATGAAGATTGAAGATTGAAGATTGTAATTTCTACTTGAATTTAATTAAGTTAGCTGACTACCACGATAATTTGTTTATTTCTGCCTTTGGTAATAAGAAGTATAGTAAATGTAATGTCAAAAAAAATTGTAAATGTTTAGAAAAATATTTAAAGCAAATTATCTCTAATAGTAAAAATACATAAGCTTTGAAGATTTCTTTCAAAAATAAAACTGTCAAGTACGTATACCTCTTTGTATCGTTTTGCAACAAAGTAATATTCATTAATTCCTAAAAAGCATTAAACGCTTTGAATGACTTCCTACATTTACAAGAGTTTTCTTTCATTTTCAACGACAACTTTGTATTTGTCATAAAATAGCTCAACTTTATTTATGTCTTTACCAACTAAGCTTTATCTCGAACCAACATTCTTGGAGTTTAAAAATAGAACTGCAGAGATTTATTTCAGTCAAGTTGAGCTTTTAAGAGAAAATGTACGAATAACGGTTTAATGTTTTTGGTAATTATGTTTTATTATTAAACTGGCTGAAATTGAAGTCGAGTTTAATATAGCTGCTTTCATTAATCAACCCATTTCCAGTGCAATAATATAAATTTAATGTAGAGTTTCAAATCTTTTTTGTAAAAAATGCATTCAAATATACTAACTTTCTTTGAACTTCTTAAATAAAGTTATTTAATGTAGAGAAAAGGACGAATGGCAGCCAAAAATAATAAATTATGTCACAAGAAGAGAATTATTTGATTTTAAAAGTTCATTATCTAAAAAACTCGTTTAAACTATCTTGTTAGTTATTAATCTTGCAACATTCCAAAGTACTGAGACACCGAAAAAGCAAAACTTTCATAACCATGCATAAATGAATTATAGGCCGTAATTCATCGAAAACAAAGGATTATGTTAATCTAATAAAAATATAGAATGGAAAATTATTGCATGCTGGTGTTGTAATATATGGTAATTGTTACATAACTCGGAAGGTAAAACATCGTAAACCTAATTTGATAAGGTAGACTAAAGAAAACATTACTATTAAAGTGTTCTAAAGAATTTTAGTCATTATAAAATATCTCCTAAAAACTTTTATGTCTGTTCACTAATAAAATTAGGGAATAATGAGTAAAAGTTCAGGCTTGATGAAAAGATTAAAAGGTTTTGTAGTAGCGCTACTGTAGAAAAATTGGAAATTTTTAAGAATTAAATTAAAACTCGTGTAATGGGATAACATGGCAGTCCTTTCTTCAAGTTAATTTAATCTTAATTTTGTCAAGGAAACTATAGCAGAGATTGTATAGATTTTTATAAGAACAATCTTTCCTAACTTTTAGGTAATCTTTCCAGGAATCTAGAAAGGTTTATGTCAAGAAAATTTAGAATTCGATAATTATTAGAACACAGAATAATAATGGTAGACATAACTACGATGGAAAATGGTTTTGCAGTTAATTTGCTATTTACTTTAATTTTTATTATTAAAAGTATGGCTGTGGAAAAATCGTTTGGCGTCAAGCATGAATAAATAAAGCGTCATCTAACAAAAGACAAGCTTTAACAGTAAAGTGTTGCCAAAATCTTTAAATTCTTTTTTATTGAAATATGGTAATTCATCTGAAATCCCATAACTTGAAAAAGATATTTAGAACTTTAGAAAAAACAAAATTCGTTCTCAAAGAATTACAAGGTGTTTCTGAAAACAACAGACAAACATTAACGGCAGATTTTTGAGATGATGTCAAAGCGATTTAACTCAAGTTACCCATATCCTAAAGTAAAGGTAAAAACTACTATTTGTTGGGGATTAGTTAAATAAGAGGATATCCATTGAAGTACTATTCCATTTAATCCATAACACTTTAATTTTTCGATAAGAATTTCTATATTAACTGCTTCAAACGCTCCTTTGATATCAATGAAGGTAGCTAGAATTACATTATTAGAAGCTAATTTAATTTTCCAATCAGTTAACACGTACTGTCGAGCTGTTTCACATGAAAAATTCTTCCTACATCCTGATTGTGCATAATAAATTAGGTGACTTTCTTCCAAAAACGCTGAAAGTTGTTTAAATACGACTTTTTCCAGAATTTTTTCGCAAAATGGTAATAAATTAATCGGACGAAGCTCACTTACTTTAATTAAATTATTGACTTTTGGTATAGGTACGACAGTAATAATTTTAAGATTATTAGGAAGCACCCCGTATCTAAGAGAAGAATTAATCGCGTGCAGTAGCGGATATCCAATAACTCCGAATAGCTCCCTCAGTAACATTACTCCTACATCGTCTGAGCTAGTTTTAATTTTTTCCTTGTAAATTATATTTCTCAAATCAACAATATTATTTCATTAAATTCTATCAAGGTATTTAAATCATTTGCATTTCCCAAATTTGTCAGGATGCCGGTTACAGCTGCTATATCACTTTTAGTGTCAAAATTCTTAACTATATCATTTAAGCTTTGAATAAAATATTGATTTAATTTATCTGATGTACTCCCAGCTCCTAAATTAAAATTTTCAAAATCTATGCTTTCAAGGGTATTTTTCGGCTTCCCAATAATTGATTTTAGTGTTTCCCACATCTTTCTAGGATTACTTTTATTTTTATCAATTTTATCATTAAAATAACGTTTTCTTTGTTTTCGAATTTCAAGAACAAGTTCATTTCGTGTTTTTTTATATTGTAACCAGTAGTTGTGATTATTTGTATTTCTAAAGTTTTTGTAAGCCAAGTTTCTCCTTTTCTATAAGTTTCTAATCTTATAATTAAACCAGCCTTTGACATTATTTTTTTATATGTCTGCAAGGGGGCTATTTCATTTAACGCAGCAAGAATATTATGACGAAAATTAGCAAAAATATTATCAACATTTATGGATTCATACTTCCATGATTGTTGTAAAAGGTTTTCTGCAATTTTTTTAATATTTTGACAACAAAAATTTCTTCTAACACAAATCTTTGAAACTAAATTACTATACGTACTTACAGTAATTAATATTATGTCACGAACAGTTATTTTTGGAATACTTAGCACGTTAGCATTAATGCAAAAATCATTTGTTAATACCAAATCAATTATTGTGGAGCCATTTGACGTTGTTCTAGTAGGCACATTTATTATTTGTTTTAGACCAGTAGTATTTATCAACGACCCCAAACGCTTACTGTAAATATCTTTTTGTTTTGATATATCAATGTTGAAATCACCAACGACAATTATTTTTCCCTTAAATTCAATAATTTTATTTATATATTGTTCAGATAATTCTAAAAAATTTGTCTGACCTGTGCTGGGAGATCTACATAGTACAGCCAGTAACAAATGATTTACAGTTATAACAAGCAACCAAAATTTATTGTCTACATTAACATTTTATAGTACCTTAAATCTAATGTTAGTTTTCATAAAAATTATTACACCACCTATAAATCTATTTTTAGAATAACATACAACATAATTATAACCCTGAATCTTAAATTCACTATCAGTAATTTCTGAATCGCATCTGCTTTCAGACAAACAAACGAAATCAGGTTGTAATTTATAAACAAAATTCTCGATCTCATTTGTATGCCGTAAATAACTTTGCGCGTTCATGTAACAAATGTTTGCTTTACCGTTAGGATGATACTTTTTTATAAAAAAATTACGTGTACTTTTCGCTAGTTCATGATCAGAATTTGGTAATTAGGATACAAAGCCGACACTTGAAGATTCCTACTTCTACTTACATTACAGTGTTCATCCACTTTTAGGGATTTACAGAACCAATTTTCTTCATTAGGCATTATTTTAATTAAATCTTGTTGATTGATGAAATGGTTACCTTGTTCTTGTGTATAATTATTTTCCAAAGCATTATTAACTTTGAAAACGTACTCCGCAATGCACTTACATAGAACGTATTTACCCCTTTGATTCAAATATAAACCATAATTTGTGAAATGTTTCTTACTTATAAACGAATTACTATCAATAAAATTAACAAGTTGGGAATTCCGTTGAGTAGCTTGAAATAGAGAACAGTTTATTTCATATATAGGGTAAACGCACCTAATTACGTCCGGCTCCAGCAGCCCACCTAGGAATCAATTATTATTTTATAAATAAATTATCGCACCAGAAATAACGGCGATTTTTAGCTCTGTGTTATTTACCATCCTTCGTTCTAAGTATTATGTTACATTCATTCCGGTAAATAAAAGTTGTATGTTAATATTAGCATTTATTTGCTGCCAGTGCGTGATTGTGTTTACTACGACAGCCGTTGAGTGCGTTTTTATTAACCAGAGACGATTGCATTCTAGGTTTTGCGCATTTTTGTGAACATCTTCGTAAAAATTTTTGGTTGGTAAATTAAAGCAATGATCCTTCTTAATACTTAATACAAAAAATCCTGGATTTTAATTAAACAAATGTCGAAAATAAGGTAGGCAGAGTACCGGTATTCACAGATTCGTCTAGTCTCCCGCTCGCCGCCTCCCACCCTCGTGCATTAGGTATTCCTCAATACTGAGATTTTTAATTATTGTTACTCGACTTTTTAGTTTAATTTTGTTGATAAACACCCGCATTTATTAATCTTTCCATAATTTATTTGATGGTTATTATACTCTTCAAAAAAGAATCTAATTTTAGGAAGTCCACATGTCCAAACAGCCAACTTAAATAAAAAATTAATCTTTAAAGGGTATCATGTAGAAAGTAGGAATTAAATTCATTTGCTTGTTAATTGTTACTTATTTTGTATTTGCATTTATTTTTTTTATGAAATTTTTTTCGTTTCAATAAATCGTTTATGAGCAAATGCAAGAAAGGCATAAAATTGTTAAACTATTTTATGCTTCTGGCGAGTAACGAAGATATCCCTAAAAAAGATTTAATTTACCAAACACGTGATCCGAATGAAGCTTCCAAGACCTCGTATGTAATCATTTAAGAAATAATCACTCCTCACCTTTATACGATGTTTATAGCTTTGTTTCTTTAAAGGACGGCTACTAAGGCCTTGACGGCGGATTTCTAGTAAAGAGCAGCGGCTTATGGGGACAAAGTGCCGGTTTTGATGAATTATTTTTTTTGTAATATAACACTAAACGTTTTATGACTTTTGACGATTGAGTATGTATACCATTTAAATATGCATAACTATACAGAAAGTTTTATTGATAAATATTATTTCGTTATAAATTTAAATAAGTTTGAACTTCAAATATTGTTTATGTGGCAGAGTATTGGTTCAAAATACTCCGTTCATGCCAGTAAGGCATTAAAACACACACAAGATTAGTTTTCTGTAGGTCCTTAAACGCATTTGTCACACTCACAATTTAGTTTACGTCCTTTCAGTGCATTATTTGCACCCGCAAATATAACCACGTAGCTTTTGTATTGAAGTCCTTAGTTAATGCATCAATATCTAAAGTCGCATTTTCAAATAAAGCATTAGGTTTAAAAGAAACTAAAATAAAAACTTATCTTCTGTCAGATTTTTACAAATAGTTCCCACATCACGACCATGACTGTCTGCTAAAATCAACAATCGTGGTTTTTGAGATTTTTGAGATATTTCTTTTGTTACTGAAGGTTTTTCACCACGCCTATCTTCAGTATGTTTTTGGATTGGCTTTGAACACATTTTAAATTTGTTTTCCGGTGTATCTTTCGTCCCTTTCTCTTCATTTATTACTTTGTGTTTTTAGTACCTTTTTGTTCGGTATTTTTTTGTTTCTTCTTTTCTATTACATTTGTTTTTTTACAGCTTTGTTTTTTTTATATAAAGACTGCACCATCCATTCAAAATTTCTAATTCTTGATTCAAAATTTAGTAATTTACTTTGATAAGTAGAAACACCATTTACAAGATACAGGATGTCAAAGCGTCATTTAAAATATTTTGTACTTTTAATATTTCAAGAACAAGGTTAGCAAGATCAAAACTTTCCACATACCTGTTACTCTTGGATGTCTGCTATGTTACGTAGTTTTGTGTTTGGTATCTTTATCAGAGACAAGGAAATGGGAAGGGATTAGATCATTGCCCTAAAGAAAAGCGTTACGCCACTGATAACTTGATGAATGGGTGTGTTTTTAAATCATCGAAACAATGGTTTCTACACTCGAAAGCCTAATATGCCGTCTTTTAATTTTTCTAACACTTATTCTAGTCTGTTCAAGAATCACACGACTTTGTTCGAGGGGGTGTTCGAACGTCGGTTTTGTGAACGTACTCGCCAGGTGAGTAGAGTAGCATAACCTTAAACGTATAACAAAAAAACGTTAGATCACGTGTTGTAGTCAAGTGGTTGAACAATTTTGGTGTTTTGGAATTACTGCAAGTAATCTGAATGTTTGAGCAGATAGCGCTAGTACTAGTAGTACACGCTGATTTATTTGCGTCGGATTTCTTGACAAAAATATAGCCCACTACTACTGCAGTGATTCTCAACCTTTTTTCGTCACGGTACACTTTTAATAATTTAAAAATTTGGCGGCACACTAACGGTAAGATAGATTTACAAGAATTTTACTAAACTAGTATATAGCTTTGTTTGGATTAAATCTAGAACCAGTCCAGAACTGTAATAGTTATGCTCATTGGTTCAGTCAGTCCCCGCTACGAAAGTAGAACCAATTGAACTACTTGTCTGACGTCGCTTATGTATGGGTATTTGTAGTGGCGGCACATTTTAAAAATCTCGCGGCACACTAAAGTGCCGCGGCACAGTGGTTGAGTATCTCAAAATGTAGGACAGTTGGATTAAATCACTTGGATTTCATTTCAGGAGTCTGCTGGTAACGTTTGTCGTTTGTTTTTAGGAACACCCTGTATAGTTATGTGTTGTTCAATAGACTAGCCTACAATTTCTTTTGTTCTTTTTTTATGGTAGAAAAAATTCTTGTTTTTTTCACATATTTTATAAGGGTCTTTCTGACTTCTTATTTTCTTGCGATTTTCAGTTTCTCGTTATTTAATTTAATTAATCTATAGTTGTTTGCCCTGTCAATATGTTTATTACAGCATTTTTCTTCTAACGTTTTATAAACACAATATTTGTTATTTAGCATTCTTATCTTGTCTGATTTTGTCCTCTGTCTAGTCGCTTATGCTCCGTAAATAAGAATTGATCTGACAATTGTTTTTATCGTTTGTGTTTAAGTTTTTGTTTTTCAAAGTTATGCCTCTGAGATATCCAAATATTCTAATTTTCATCATAAGCTCATTATCTGCTCGATTGATTTATTATCTGCTGCGAATTGGTTCCTTTAATAATACCATTGTTTTTGTTTTGTCTGTTAATATCTACAATTCTACATGCTATATTGTTTGACTGTTAAGTGAAAGTTATGGAGTAATTGTTGCAGGTCGTTTTTTGCATAATACAGAATTTGGAAGTCTCAATAATCTAGTCCATAACCAAGCCTAATAGTATAGGGCTTAATGAGTCGCCTTGTTGAATACTTGTAGCTCTGGAAGTGTCCTCTGTTTCCTTGTTTATCTTATAGATCAGCTTAACAAAGTTTGATGGCGTGTTTTTTTTGCAAAATAGTTATTACATCTTTCCGT
Organism: Ignelater luminosus; assembly: GCA_011009095.1. NCBI lineage: Eukaryota > Metazoa > Arthropoda > Insecta > Coleoptera > Elateridae > Ignelater > Ignelater luminosus. The sequence continues at coordinate 69,361 of VTPC01001392.1, read as the reverse complement.
TGTACTCGATCAAATGCCAAGCCAAGTATTCTATCACTTTTTCTGCTATTTGTTTAACTATAATCATCGCATCTATTGTCAATCAATTCTTACTGAAACCATGCTGTTCTTCTCTTATTTATTCGTGACGTTCCAGTTTGTCCACAATTATTTTAGTTAATAACTTTTGGGAAGTGACAAGCAGTTGTGATCCGGATCTGTGTTACTAGAGCGGAGTGTTTATGTGGTATGGTCCTTTGTTATTATATGGCAAATTTTTGGTTTATGACTTTGCACATTTTCACTTACTCTTTAAATCGTAACGATATCGTTACGTTCCAACCTGTCAGCATGGAGTTATATTTTTAAGAGTTACATCAATATTTCAGGTGAGAGCCATACTTATAAATTTTGTTTCCCTCATTATTTCTACATTTTTATAGATGAAATGAAGGCCTACAACTCGTTGTCTAGGCGGAGAGTAAACTAGTTTCGGAAACTTGCGATTCAGTTGGTAGTTGGTGCAGCTACTGTCAATTTTTAGTGATTTCATCAACATGTCACTAATGATAAGGTATCTATCACTAAATCTCGAAAGGAAACTATAAAAGGTTCAAAAAATAATTTATTATGGTACCTAGTTTACCTAAATAAAATATATATTTCAAATTTACAGGTCTAATAAAACGTGATGTGTTGTCCGATAATCTGTCTGGCCCCGCTAATCTAAACCACCATTTTTTGAAACTGGCAGGAGGCAATTGTGTTCACATTGTTACCAAACAAAGTTTAATGAAATACGAAGGAATTTGGCAAAAAACAAAACTAAAAGAACAAAATTGTGACATTATTTTAAATGTCAATGGAAATTATGCGCAGATCTCCTCTTTTTTTGTGAACTCAATGGATTTTTGTGTACATTTTAAGCATTAAATTTAACATTTCATTTACGTATTTGCATTTCATTCAAATTCATTATTTTATTTTTCACAAAATATATTCAATAAAATGTTTTATGTTTTTCGTAGTTAATGAGATCATTTTTTTTCTATTCAGGCTTCATTTATGAAATCCGATATATTGCTTTATCGTCGAAACGTGTTTCACTTGAGTTCAAAATTGTTTATATGTTTCTAGTGTATTTTTATTTCATTGCCCATTCGGAGAATAATTTATTTATATTTACACGCCGTCGTCAGAAAGAATGCTGTGATAGGTCTCTGTAAAAGACCGAATTAAATAGGAATAATTAGGTATGACATTTTCCATTTTTAATGCATCATTTGTGTTTTATTTTCTCGTACAGTGTATAAACGGCTTTCTTTATTGTTTTAAATTTGCCATGTGAAAAATAATTCAGATTTTAGAGTCAGAGTCGAACTTAGTCTCTTAACGAGACCGATTATCCTCCCTTTGGAGGGGACAACAATGTGGTTTATGTAGTTGCCTTTGTAAGGTGTTAGGTCCAGATGTTTGTCACAACACTCTTTGGCTGCGAATTCACCTTTTTT
>VTPC01001392.1:44389-57563 GCA_011009095.1 Ignelater luminosus | reverse complement strand
GGGGGGACCGGCAACGGACCGACTCTAATGCCGGCGTCGGCAGTCACACCTTAAATTCCGGAAAAGGAAAGGGAGGCGGCTGTAAAATAAAGTGGTTATGGCGGTGAGCAGGGTACAGGTTAAGAGGTCGGTAGGGTAGGGCACCTTTATAGCTTACCGGGGTACTAACTAACCCTTGGATACTCACTCAGTCTGGCATGTTGTTCTTCGGTTGGATACTTCTCGCTGGTTGGACTGAGAAGGCAGCAACCGCCTATTCGGCGGTCGGGCATTTGCTTGTATATCCGCCGGCTTCCCTCACGCTAAATAGCTAAGCATAGTGGGAGCTAGCAGTCTTAGTAACGAATAATTTACTGCACGACCCCATTTATTAATTATTATTAACAGTAAATAAATGTCATTTTATTTCATAAGAGAAATGCAATTTACAAATTAATATTTCTCTTAACTTAAATTTTACCATATTTGTAGCCTCACAAATATTAATCTATCAAAGGAAATCATTACATACTCGTAGAATAATTAAATTTTAACCCAAAATACATCTTCATAAATTGAAAAGAAGTTAATAAATTTAACCAGTCCACTCGCCACGTGTTTATCGGCCGGCATGTGCGTTTCATGATAACGGAAAATACGTTCATAAACTTAATTATAATAAAAGTTACAGTTGCTATGGAAAAGCAGACCGAAGACGTCGGAAACACACAAAAAGAAAATACGTAAGATGCAGAAGATAGCTATTGGAACTTGGACAACAGAACAACCACCACTTAAATGCTAGCAACCAGCTGCAATGGCAGATTAATTTGAAGCAGTAGAGACCAAGCATTTCCGCATGAAACCCCCTCCGACGCAATTCCAACTGAAGAGAGGTCAAGACAGCTCAAGGAACATAGAAGCAAACAGCAGACACCTGAAGGGTTTAAGATGGTAGTTGTCTGCCCAAGACTCCCTGAACTAGGAACAAGCCGATCTGGTTCAAAACCAAATACTATAACAGGTGGACTTCTCAGTGCCGAATTAGCAGCTGGAATCCTCTGGGTCTACTGTACAAATGAAATGACTAAGAACTGGTTAGAGAAGATAGTCCTGAAAATGAGATCTTTCGGAAATGGATCGAATTTGATTCTGGTCAACTCAAAGAATCATCCAAAGCAAACAAAAGTACGTGTGCGGAACTCAGATGCAATAGAAATGATCAAAATTAAATTTAGTAGGCATCTTATGAGCCGTAAAGAAGGCGACAAGTGCTAAACTGAGCTAGAGCTTCTTGAGGTTCTTGAAAAGGCTAAGGTTTAAAGACTTCTGGGTGTTAGGAAGTGCGACTTTCCAAAACTTCAAAGTCGATACAAAGACCGAAGACGAGAGTAGTCCAGATAAACCTACATCATAGCAGAGTAGCGACTTCGGTGTTGAGGTGATGGAATCCAGGAACCTTAAACCTTCAAAGGAAAGGTAAGTGGTGAACTAATTTATAGTGACATGCACGGAGCTCCCAGAACATGTTTACCTGTAAATAAGGCAATTTAATTGTTGGCCCTGACAGACCTTTGTTCTAGGAACCCGTCAGCCACTACATTTGAAACAGTGAATGGAGAGAGGCTGACTAATTTTACGATTGCGTCACCCTACGAAGACCAGAATTCTCTACCAAGAGACATGGGAAGGCTGGTAGCAAAATTGGGGGCTCACGAAATGCATCTAGCTAGAATCAACGAAAAGCACAAATAAGCCTTTAAGGCGGCAGGTTCTAAGTTTCTTATAATAATAATATTAATAATTTATAAATTATTTTGCAAAATAATACTTACTACATTCTGTGGACCACCAAAGATAGAATTTTACTAAAAGTTAGATGTCAACCCGAAGTAAAAGGGAATCTTTGTAAATTCATACCCAACTATAGTTTGGAAAACGCGGAGTTAGACGGCTTGCCTGAACTCTACTGAATGTAAAGGATTTGCTTGCAAAATGGAACTTTAAAACTTTTTTGCTTTCTACTGAAATCCTTCCCGTTTAAACAATTTAGTAGGGTTAGTATTGTAAGATTCTCAGTAGATGTTGAACAAGTCTAATGGTATGTAACTTCCTCATGGTTTTCTTTCTATTTGTACAGTTCAAGTTCTTTGGGGTAGAATTTTGATAGGAGTATATAATGTTTCGGCAGCTCCATTTCCCCCAGAACACAGTTATCTCAAACTGGTACAATTCAAAGCCTTGAGAAGATGTTTTGAGCATTAAGAAGGGCTTAGGGTTCTGGATTTGTTGCCATGAGACACCAAGGAATGAGTTCGCCCTCCACTTTTAGAGCCAGTATTTTAAAGTATTGTTTTCTATTTCTACATACTTATTTGATTACTTATGCAAATTTAATTTACTGATCTATTAAGTAAAAACAGTTTTTTGTATCTTACTGTGGATGTTACATAGCAAATTAAATGTTTGTTCTCCTAAAATGTAATCATTGTCTGGAGATTTTCACCGGCTTAGGTTACAAAGAATTTGTTAATTCTAACTTGAACTTAGATTGAAGTACTACAATTCATGAGCGAATATTTACCAATGTTCATTTTTGTCTAAAAGTTTTTCTAAATCATAAAATTCAATGATTTCCTTAATTTTTAAGATATAGAAATAGAAAGAATAACATGTGTTTTGAGCATTAAGAAGGGCTTAGGGTTCTGGATTTGTTGCCATGAGACACCAAGCAATGAGTTCGCCCTCCACTTTTAGAGCCAGTGGAACTAGAAAGATGTTTTCTTGGAAATGATTGTGTTAAACCTCTCTACCATTTCTAATTGTCCTGAACCTTTCGTTCTTGCCTTTCTACATTCTAGCTTTCGGCTTAATGATTCTATTTGGTAAGCAGTCTCTTTGCTTGTAATGTAATAAGACCGTAAAGAAGAGTAGACAAAGAAGAGTGGACTAAGAACAGTGACAAAAACTCGCAGAGATGTAACATATCGTGGAACACCAGGCATTGATTCGTTCCGAGATGTCTGCAATAGTATAGTTGATTTATTATCAATTGGTTTTAAATTTAAATAAGGTCTCAAGGTTTATCACAGCTTGAAAATATTCGGGTTTTAGATGAAACAGTCCGTTTCTCCAGTTTAGGAATAATAATACGTTTCTTATTTTATTGCAATATGTCTGGTAGCTTCACAAAATAATATCTATTCAGGGGGCCTTGCAAAACAGCTCCAGCAGCTTCGGGAATACAGATGAAATAATTAATTAATTAATTAATAAGAAGCTACTTTAGATTCATAAGTTAGTTACAAATTCTTTGTAAAAGCACAAAGAGTTATGTATACCTCAGAATTAAATGATAAATAACAAAGGTTTTGGAGCTACCAAATTAAATCTTAAAAAATTTCTTAAAGTGGTATAGAATATTTACTTTTTCCGTTACAATATGGAATTATTGCGTACAATAGGTAAATAAAAACTATATAGACTACACACTGGCCAGCTGTCTTAAGGTTTTCTTTTTTGGTGCAACCATAAAAAGGGCATCTTATGTCAGTTAAACTGCTTGCATTCCAAGGTACAACGCTTTGACATATCGTAAGAAATCGACTTCAACAGTATCCACTTTGTGCACATTTTCTAAAACAAGTAGGTGCTTGTGATTATTAGATTTATAAGTGATTTATAATTTATTAATTATGAATAAAGAAATTCACCTTGGTTGTCTGTCGATTTGGTATGAACATAAATCGTGTACACTAAAGGTTTGCTGATGCACTCTAGTAGTAGTAGTAGTAGTAACTTTATTCATCACATGAAGGCTACCGTAATTCACTTTTCTTTCTATTAAGAATCAAAAATAAATAACAAAAACTACATCAACGCAATTTATAAAATACTAACGAAGTTCGTCGTACTCTTTGAATCCAGATTACTCGTTTCTCCTGTTCATATCACTGCCTTGGAAATAAATAAAACTTCACAGTTCCATTAGTGTTGTTGTATGAATTGTTACATCCCATTACGCAGCAACTTAAGCATATTTGTTCTTTGCAAATTAGTTTGCCTTGACTTTTCGGCACGCCTATCCTTTTTGTATTATACAGGGTGTATTATTTCAGGTAGAGAATATCAGCGCTACTCGATTCTGTATCAAAAACTGTGCAAGAAACTCTAGTACCAATTTGTTGTCAACTCTTCGGTTGTGAAAATATTAAAAGTCGTATATTTTTTTATAATTTGTTATGACTGCACAAAATTATTAAATACAAGTAACCGTCCACAGTTTAAGTACCAGAAAACATAATCAATCATATGTTTCTTCTACTTACCAGCAATTTTCTTAAAAATGGCTTTTACATAATGCAATTGCTTTGATTTACTTGTTTGTAGAAGATATTGCAATACTGTATTTACCTAGAAACATTAATAATAACGACCTGCAAAAATGTTACTAAGGTAACCACGTTAATAAACTTAAGACCTATTCTTGCTTTTACAATTTTCATACAGCGTTGCAAGTATTAAAAATTTTAAATGACCTTATTACGTGCCAAAATAAACTTTAAGACACAGTCTTATAATCAGCGACTAGCAGGCACGAAGAACTAAGTTTGCTGATACCCAGACTAGCAAACAGTCGAAGACGGCTAGGTTCAACTTGCCTACTTACCACTGAAATAGCTCAAAATCGGTATTATTAGAAAACGCCACTATGGGTTCAGGCAGATCACAAGATTCAAAAGGACCATAGTCCCTCTTAAATCGACAACAACTTTACAAACACTTACTTAGACTTTCTCATACAAAAGCTTACTCAAGGCGTTAAACCACCTTATACAAAAGTATTTTCAATTCACTCTGTATCAATGTTTCTTTAATTAAATTTGGAATATTCAAATTGAATCAACAAATCATTTTCCTTGGATCACTCAGCATGTCAAGGTTTTTGAGTCACCCGGTATATTCTTTATTGGTGAAATTTAATATAACTGGATAAAAATTAATCAAATGCTTAGGTGACTTCGATATTTTCGCTCAAACCAGTACATACAATTACAATAATAAAACTATCTTTCAAACTATAAATCTATTAGTAAAATAAATCAAAAAAAAGGTTACATAATATAAAACAATAAAAAAAATACAAATAAAACAAAACAAATAAACTGTTGATTATACAAAAACAAAATCCTTATAAAGTAAACGTCAATAATCGCGTTCGATCTTACTGCGCAGCAAAATTCTGGCCAGTTACGCTCGAGGGGATTCCCAGAAACGCCAAATGCGTGGGCACCCGTCGACGCCGTTCAAACAGCTTACAATTGCATTTAATATATCTTACTAAAAGAAAATACCTAATTTCATTTAAATAAAATCGACAATGAATTAAGACATACAAACAAATTAAAACTAAGCTAAATAATTAAGATAAAAAAAAACTAAAACTGATTTACATTACAAATTTACGTTGAACATTACTGGATTATAAAATTCTTTATTCGTAAAAATAAGTAATAAACCAAACACAATACCACGATGAGTATACTAGAAACCTTTGTTACAAATGTTTACAATAATGCTAAGGAGAAACTTCCTTGTTTATTTTCCACTGAACAACTTTTAAATGCACTTGTTTCTTTAACCCACAAGGGGGTATAAAAACGACGATATTAATGGGCGTACACTAACCTTGCGTAGCTGTACGATCCAAAACGTTGTCCACACGGGTAAGTGCGTTTCTATTTACTTGAAGCTTCTTAGACTGGCCGCATCCACACAACAAGGAGGGACAAAATGGCGACGAATTCCACTAAACAAGTTCTGCTTAACAGCGAAAGGAAGAAGACGGCAACCCCTTTATGAAATCCAGCACTACGCTGGTATATCCTAAGGATACTTCACTAAACGATAATCTTCATGGGCCACAACAGCTAAATTTTTATAAAAGACGTCGCACAAAACTTTTTCCCACCAGCGTTGGACTTTCCTCTCTGAAGCTCTTCTATCCACTGCCCTATTTTGCATCGACCGCACCCTGATCTCAACGCGCAGAAGCGACTTATCCCGTAACTAAATTACGCAGATTGCTGCCTCGCTAAAACAGCTACTCTCTAGAACCCTATTCCTCAATAGAAGTCGCCACGCATTACGATTTGAATTAATTATTGCGAAATAATTTTACAAAAATGAAATACCTTAACAACCTCTATTTCGAAAAATATGCGTTTAAGACGAACATTTTATAACATGTTTTGCTTAATTTTTCAAGGAGAATCGAGCGGTGCTAATATTCTTCACCTTAAATAATACACGATTTACACCGTACTATAACATTTTTTTACATTTTTCCATTAAGTTAAATTTCTTTGTTTACATGTAAATGCTGTAACTTTTCACGCCAGACGGCACGCGACCACAATGTTCACTACGCGAGTTGGCTTTTTCTTAATTGACAAAGTAACAATATTTTAATATCGGATTTTATTACCACTGGAGAATTTCCAGGGCTGCTGATAATACATTTTTAGAAGTGATGACGTTATAGAGATTTTAAATGGCAACGTAGCATTTTATTGGTAAGAGTTTTGTAAAATGTTGGAAAAAGAATAGACATCCTCGATTTTTACTGAATTTTAGAAATCCTCGACTTAGCCGGGACTTAACCCGCTACTCCTGGACGGGGAGATAAAACATAATAATGTTCACTAAGACTAGAAATACAACACGTACAAGTGATGCGAACTTAATTAAGGGATAATTAGCTTAGTTCTGTTATAAGTAGTGACATAGACATGTTTGGAAAGATTGATGATTTCTTTCAATCAAATGCAATTCACCTTTCACTTGAACTTAATCAAGTACCTCGCACCATTAAATTAATTTCCAAATGATACAGACAAAAACTTGTCAACGGTTTGAGATGCCATTAAAATATAAATATTTAGGTGAAAGAAATGTAAAGCTTTGCGATCATTTATGTTACTTATGCTGTATTACCAGTGAGAAAATATAGTCACAAATTACGCAAGCTCTAAGTTAGTATCAGTCACGTTATACTATAAAGGCCTAAATTATAAGCAGAATCTTGTAACGTTCTAGTACGATGAATCACCAATAATTTTATGTTAAATTGCTATATCAGATTATTCATGAATGAAAGGTTTTTCCGTTCATCTTGTATTTTAGTGCTTCAAAAAAGTCTTTGTATCTATACACTAAAATTTCTTTTTTGAAACCTAGTTATTTCGTGGAGAGATGCCCCATGTGTTATATGTTTTATTATTACACTTAGTATTCATACAGCATCTGTCCTGTGGTATACTCTCAATACGTCGCCTTAGAAAATTCCGCCTGTTAGTTAACCTATTGGCAAAATAGGTAGAACAAGTCGATATATCATCATTTCAAGAAATGAAAAATATTTCCACTTGTTCACGAAAAAGTCATCGATCTTACACTACCATTAATATGAGAACATTTTGTATTCCAAACACGTTGTCTTTATATGTAGTATCAGCGAGTTATAAATGTGTCTTTTCACTATTTGTCATTTTTTGTATACACAGAAAGAAACAAAATTATATGTACTATTTATTCATTATCTTCTATATTACATGATATTAATGTAAGGATTTTAAGATTTTATGTTATGTGGTAATTATTTATTTCTTACTTGTTTCTTTCTACATTAAAAAGTTACACAGTTAATAAGTTTGTAGTTTTTTGTTTAATTACATTACAGTTCTTATTTATTGAAAATGAAACGAACGTTACAAAGAAAGTCTCTGCGATCATGCAAATCCTAGTCTAAGCGTTCTTACATTTAGGTAGTTTCCCACAGCGACTGTGGATATGTTAAATCTAGTTATAACGAACAATAACTAGATAACAACTATAAACTTGTTAGAAGATCGGCCTAGTTTAAATGATGTTGCTTTTGAAACCTAAAAACACATTTCTGTAGCGATAAATATTGTACTTTTTACGTTGCTGTTTTTGTCTTGTCAACTGTCGTATCTATTCTGTACGCTAGAGCAGAGCTATGAAAATATATATGCCAGTACGTAAAATAAGATGAAACAAGGAATTCTATGCCATGAAAAGATCAACTGATAAAAAAACTTGTTTTTCTAGCTAAGTTCGTTCACCGGGGTAAAGAAAAGTATATGTATTTCCTCATTCTCATTTTTTGCGGTTGTAACATCATACACAACCCAAACAGTATTGATAAATTCTAATAAAAGAAGATCGTAACAAAGCCGCAGTTTCTGTGATATACGTAGGCTGAGTATGAGTTTTGCAGCATGAAAGATACACCAAGAATAGAGTGTGTACTAGTAATATAAAGTATCATTCTAACATTCACGTTGTATGATCTAATAATTAAGCGTGCGCAAAGTACTCGTTCTTATTGTTATAAAAGTTACTTTTTAATAATTCTATTGACGAATTATAAGATACAAAGGAACAGCTTTAATTTGTAACATGTTAAGTATTTCAGCAGAAAAGATTAGTGCACTTAGTAATCAGATTGGTATTAAACATGTAATAGCAGCAAAATGCGAGTTTTATAGCTTTATCGGCGTTTCGGTAAAAGTAAATGCCACCCGTGAGAAGCGCACTTTGATTTATATGAGTTGAAGCACTGGCCTTTTTATCAGTGCAACTAATTCTAAACGAAATAAAAAGGGAAAGCTTCAGTTTCTCGTTTTTGAATTTCTCGGTTGTTACAATCTGATTTCCAAATTTTAGATATCCTTACATTATTTCTAAATCTTTTTTCTGAAATTACAAAATAAGACAAATGAATTATTGAAATTCATATAAAAATTTAAAATTCACTTCTAATAGTTGAGATTCAATTAGTTACAGTCTAGAGATCTAAACTTTTTTCTTTGAGATTATTTAATGGTTTCTTGGTAAACTTTAGAAGCGGGGTTCCACCACAAAATGCACCGTTAAATTTCTTTATGATTCTTACGTGTTCAAGAACCATATAAAAAGTAAATTTAAGGTGGCAGAAGCCCACTCTTTGCCAAAAAAAAGCTCTATCCTACTGCGTGACAAATAGCATACGGAATTTATCTAGGATTATTTTCTTTTTATTTTCCGTCTTATTACTTATATGTATGCTATAAATGACCTCGAGATAGTATAGTCTGTTTCAATATTATAGAATTTAGAGTAGGTCTTGACATAACATTTTTATAACAGTGTAATATTTTAAAGTCTCACTAAAAGCCACTACATACACACATACGTTTATGTCAATCTGTAAACATTCAACAAGAATTCTCAAAAGATGTAGCGGTTTTTACTTCTAGGTTGTCAACCTGAATTTGCTGTATGTTTGTTGTACACTGCGAAATGAGGCACAATCAACACCTACTCTAAATTCTACAATATTGAAACAAACTATATACACTTGTGATATCAAGATAAAACAAGGCATCAAACAAAATGTGATATCTACTTAAAACCAAGCATAAGACAAAATAAAACTATTTTATAAGTTGTTCTAAGTTTTATTTTTCTATTAGTACGTTAAATACACGGTGACGTTATCACATAGCAATCAGCCATTTGATTGGTTGTTACTAGAAGATCATGTTACCCTATTATAAAAACTCCATAATAATTTATAGCCAGATCCACTGTGAAACAGAAATTTTAAAACTGGTTTTATAAGAATTTCCATAGTTCCATTAATAAAAGATTTGCAGGTAAGGTCAATAGTGTAGAATGACATACAAGGCTATCTATCAGAAAAATGCAAAAGCATGAATCAGTTCAAGAATATTGTTACGTTCTAACAAAAACGTCTATTTATTTTTAATATTTATTTTTACTTACTATTTCCAGTATTTATTTACACTAAATTATTTATTTTATGTACAAAATAATTTATTTATCACTAATTACATTTATTTCGTTCGTAACTACACGCGGTTATTTGCTGCAGAACTTCCTGGCTCTATTCATGCTTATATACGTTTCCTCGTTCCACTCGATGAGTCTAGAAGGCTCGCGCCTTTTCTCGCATATTCGAAGGTCGGAGACTCTGGACAGTGCGAGATCTCTCCGGCACATTTGGCCAGCAACGCCGAGACTGTTCGACACTTCTCAAGTATCTTCGAGGGATGACTCGTTACAATATTGTCTAATTGTGAATAAAGTGGCAAATCGTGGTTTGATAGAAAACGAAGTGCAGTATATTACCAGTTGTTTGTTAGGCGATGCAGCCTTTAAAGCAATACTTTGTAGAGCTTAGATCAAGTCAACTCAAGTCTGTATCGACTACAGCAAATTGCAGCTCATTCAAAGGTAGCGAGTTAGCAAAAAAAGCTAGCGAAGCTGAACAATGCAAAAAGTACAAAAGTGAGAAACGAATCCAGTGAAAAAATGCAATGTTATTACTGGAGTAAACTTAGTCATTACGCATGTAAGTGCCCTGACTCTAAACCTGACAAAGTTTTGTGTTTTAAGTGCTGGTCTGTGTCTCGTAAAGAAAGACTGTTTGCTGAAAACGTCGATGGTGCAAGCTGGTTCGCCATCTAGAAGCAAACAGCACGAATTTAGTACAGGCAAGGTTACAATTAAAGTACCGAACAAACCAACTGAAACACACACTTAATTTTTGCTATTCTCGTTTTAGCCTCACTGTTTTTCTTAAAATGGGCAGCACTGTTTCTTATTTGACATTTAAATCACACGTTGGGGGCTTATTTTTCTTAATTCACACCCTTTCATGCACAATAATTTCTAAAGGACATTTAATTAATTTCTTTACGTAATATTTTTAAAAAATGGTGTAACAGTCTCCTGTTACATCATTATTGTTATATAACTCTTTAAATACGTTAGGTATCGAATTGTTGGTGTGGAGGGGAAATATTTCCGGGAGAGAATCGAGGTGCTCCGAAGAAAAGGTGGACAGCTGTGAGTGTTCTCGCGAGCAGATCTTTACGCGAGTGATAGTTAAAAAAAAAGGCCTAAATCTTAGGATAAGGATATTTTTCTTATTGTTGTCCTTTTGCTCATGCTCTTTGGGTTTCGTTATTTAGTTTTTTTTTTGGAGGAGCCCTAAGTCAGTCCTTTAAGGAGAAGTCAAATATAATTTTGGGAGGACTCTCTGTTTAAATCTTCTTGGAAACTTCAGAACCATCTAACTACTGGAGAGGTCACCGCTGTGGGCTCATTGTTCTTCCTCCTGACAAACCTCTACTCACCTTTGCCGGTCAAGACCTGGATTGGTCTAGGTTAAGAAACCTTTTGGAGGAGCTCGTCATATCTGAAGCTGGAGTTGACGACGATTGGGATTTGCTCCGAGTACAAAAAAAGTTATTGAATCGCTGGTTTATTTAAACTTAAATTCATTTTTAACTGTGGTTGTAACAGAAAAGATTTTTGCTGGTTATCATACAGGAATCTTTTTTTTTGAAATTGAAAAAGATAAAAGGTTGTTCTTAAATTATTTTACTAAATAAATAAAAGTTTGTTTTTATTTAAATTAATATTAACTTCATGATAATAAAAAGTAGTCTCAGTTAGTTTAAATTGCCTACAGAGGCGATGTTGAATTCTTTTGTTTTTTTTGTGTTAAGTTTGATATTACAGGTAAGTTTAATGACAAATTAAGATTTCAATGTCGTTTGCAGATTAGTTTTATTAAATTCTTTTGTGTTTTTTAAAGGGGTTAAAGTTTTTTCTAAATTTAAGGAGTGCTAAGTTAAAGGGCTTACTATTGTCCTTCATTAGTTAATTAAAGGTTTTGAATAAGATAACTTATTTCGTAGTAACTAAACTTTTCGTTTATTGATTAAATATTTTTATTCACATTGGGTTGATGATAGTCAATTGTTAAACATTTTCATTTTTTCCTTCTTGTACATGACTGTTTGGTGCGATAAAAATTTTTATTGTTAAATAAAAATGTATTCATAAGTCTTTTATAAAATTTCAAGTAACAAGTTGCATCTACTTTAGTACAATTAAATTTAAACTTATAAAAATTGCTCTTGTTTGATGTTTTTATTATTAAAAGTTTTCAAGAAATTTATAAAACCCTGTGGCGCTTATAATCAAAGTACATCCAAATTTTTTTGTTCTCGTAATTAATAAATTGGCTTAAGAAGTATACTCTTGTTTTATTGTGTATAACTGAACGTTCACCTAAGGCAACCCTTGAGCTAGCTGGCCTAGGACTTGCTCCTAGTTTTGTAAGTATTTTTTTTCCTGTAACGCAAGATTACGTTACAATTGATACATCAATGGAAAACCGTGTAAGGATTACCGCGATGTTTGAGCACACTTCCAAGACATAGAAAGAGATTGCTACTGACATTAAAATTAGTGTAGCCACTGTTAACAGAATTATCAAGCGGTACCAAGATTCATGAGGCATTTCTGTTAAGAGAAAAGGAAAATGTAGAGCTAAAAGAAAGATAAGTAAGAGAGATGATCAGAGTTTATTGAATTCTAGTAGAAAAGATGTTAGGAAGAATGCCGTGAACCTTACACGAGAATTGGCCGAAACTGGAGTGCTCGTTATTGCACTGACTGCGCGTCGTAGGCTTAAAAAACAGGAAGATCTCCTCGAAGATCCGTTATAAAGGATAAAAAATTAGCATGGAAAAAATATGCGCCCTGCACTGTGGAAGAATGGAAAGGGTATTGTTTTCTGAAGAGAGCCATTTCGTAGTGCTGGGATAAGTCACATTATTCAGACCACAAAATTGCACATATATATCTAGGATGATAAACAGTGAGAAATACCAACCACCGCCAATGGAAACGATGCATGGTTCTAGAACTACGAAATCAATGGCCTGTACGCGACGGTATTTTTCAGCGAGATATAGCGCTCTGTCATGGATCTAGAAAAATGATAAGCGTCTTTAAAGATCATGGACTTATTGTCTTGAACTGACCGGGAAAGTCCGCCGACGTAAATTCCGTAGAGAATTTGTGGGCTATCTGCAAGATACGTCTGCAAAAAAATTGATTGTACCACGAAAAAAAAGCTTATTTCGGCTTATTATTATTTCCAAGTCTGTAAACATATCTGTGTCAATCGATACGAAGGTGTCAAAAAAAACTCAACTTGATATACTAGGCCAGTTGAAACAAAACTTACAAGTAATACAAGACTGAAATGTAACCTAGAATCTTCTTGTTGTTCCGAGTACTACGATGA